>APFE030559239.1:274884-303151 GCA_000404065.3 Pinus taeda
TCATTGGAGAAGGCATTCAGGTTGGCAAGAAAAATGGAAAGCAAAATTATGGAAACAAGGAAGCCTACCACTCACAATCATAAATATGGAACTATTGCTACCCCTAGCCATCCACAACCTACAAGGTTGGCACTGCAACTATTGGAAGGAAAAATAGCAAAAGGGGATTGTTACATTTGCAATAGAAAATACACTAAAGGTCATAAGTGTGCCGAGAAGAAATTATTTTACATAGATTGTGAAGAGAAGGAAGAAAAGGAACAAGAAACGTCAAAAGTAGACGATATACACCAGGAACAAACCCTAGAAAAGGAATAAATGTATCTGACGAAGGGCATATCATGAAGAAAAAGGTAATAGTGTTGATTGATTCGAGAAGTACCCGTAATTTTATTCATTGTAAGATAGCCAATGAGTTGAATTTCTTCCTATGTCCAGCACCAGAATGTCAAGTGATGGTTGCAAGTGGAGGAACCATAAATTGCTGAAGAAAGTGCCATAATATCAAGCTATCCATAGGGGAATATGTATTGAACAGCCTAATGATTCCCATTCCTATGGGTGGTGCTGATGTTGTACTAGTAGTCCAATGGCTACAATTCTTGGGTACAATAGCTTTCAATTTTCATGAACTTTTCATGAAATTATTTTCAGAAGGAAAAGAAGTTAAATTAATGGATATGACAAGGAAACCAAGAAAGATAATCAACGCTAACAAAATGACAAAGCTTATAAAGAAATAATAACGAGGCATAATTGCACAATTATGTTCACTAGAGGTTCCCACATCGAAATCATCGATTTCTCCAAATATAAAAAAAGTCTTTGGTCAATCATTCGAAGGTATTTGAGACTCTTAGAGTCCTCCCACCTATTTTTGATCATGATCATGCAATTAATTTTATTCCAGGAAGTGTTCCTCCAAATTTCAAACCTTACAGATATCACTATGTCCAAAATAGTGAAATTCAATGTATGGTTGGAGAAATGCTAGAGGCTGGTATAATTCAACCTAGTCAAAGTTATTTCTCTATTCCAATAGTATCGGTTAACAAGAAGGATGGATCATGGCGCACGTGTCTAGATTATAGGGAGCTCAACAAGATCACTATTAAAGATAAATTTCCCATTCCTGTCATTGATGAATTATTGGATGAATTGCATGGATCGATTTACTTCACCAAGTTGGATCTTCATTGAGGATATCATTAAATTAGAATGAAAAATGAAGACATTCCCGAAACAACATTTAGAACTCATGAGGATCATTATGAATTTTTGGTCATGCCTTTTGGCCTTACTAATGCAGCTTCTGCATTTCAAGGTTTGATGAATTCCTTTTTCAAACACTTCCTTAGAAAATTTGTGTTAGTATTTTTCGATGATATACTAATCTACAGGAAGTCTTGGAAGGATCATGTCCAACATGTTGACATGGTGCTCAAACTATTGGAGGAGAAACAATTATACACAAAAATAACCAAATGTTTCTTTGGAGTGCAAGAGGTGGAATATCTGGGTCATATTGTATCTCATGAAGGTGTTAAGGTAGACCCTAGTAAAATTAAAACCATTAACGAATGATAAATCCCCACATCCATAAATCATCTATGAGGATTTCTTAGGTTCACATGGTATTATCACAAGTTTGTTAAGAATTATGGGAGAATAGCAGCACCTCTAACAACATTATTGAAGAAATATGCATTTTGATGGACTTCAGAAGCAACGAAGGCCTTTGAACATCTTAAAGAGGCAATTGCCAAGTAGCAGTATTAGCTACACCAGACTTCACAAAAAACTTTATTGTGGAATTTGATGCCTCAGGAAATGAAATTGGTGTTGTTTTAATGCAAGAAGAAAAACCCATTTCTTTCGAAAGTCGTCCAATCAAAGGAAATTATTTACACAAAGCTATTTATGAGAAGGAAATGTTGGCAATACTACATTCACTTAAGAAATCGTGACCCTACCTAATGGGAAGACATTTCAAGGTAAAAACAGATCATGATAGTCTTAAATACTTTTTAGACCAAAGAGTATCTTCTGAAGAGCAGAAAAAATGGGTCACAAAGATGTTAGGTTATGATTTTGAAATCATCTACAAAAGAGGGAAGCAAAATGTTGTGGCAGATACACTCTCAACAAAGGATGACAATGTGGAATCATTTCTTTGCTCGATTTCTATTATCCAACTAGATTGTATAAACGAAGTAGGGAATGAATGGAAGAATGATGAGGAAGTGTGGGCACTCATTCAAAAGGTACAACAATATCCTAGTACATCTAATACATTTAGCTAGAGAAATGATTTGTTATGGTACAAGGATAGGTTATACCTATGTAAGAATTCCCAACTCAAACAAAATATTCTTAGGGAATTGCACACCTGTCCCTTAGGAGGGCACTCAGGATTTCTAAAAGCCTACCACAGGGTTAAGAATAATTTTTTTCGGGATGAACTTAAATCGGATATTCAAAAGTTTGTGGTGGAATGTTTGGTTTCCCAACAAAATAAAGTTGAAGCAATTAAGACCCTAGAAATATTAAACCTTTACCCATTCCAAGCAAATGTTGGGAGGAGGTTTCAATGGATTTTATCACAGCTTTACCCAAGCCCAAAGGAAAGAGTGTTATCATGGTGGTGGTTGACAAATTACAAAGTATGCACACTTTTGTGCATTATCTCATCCATCTAAAGCGATCAAAGTTTCTACTGCATTTATGGAAACAATTCAAAAGCTATATGGAATCCCAAAGATTATTGTAAGTGACAGAGATCCCATTTTCACTGGAAATTTTTGGACAAAATTATTTTCTTGTCTTGGTACTCACTTAGCTCATAGATCATTTTATCATCCTCAATCTGATGGGCAAAACGAGATAGTAATAAAATGTTTGGAAGGATATCTTCATTGCTTTGTATTTGATAGACAAACACAATGGGTCAAATGGTTGCCTCTGGCTGAACGGTGGTATAACACTTCCTTCAATACTACAGTAAAAATGACGCCATTTATGGCACTTTATGGATATCATCCACCATCCATCACATCATATTTAAGAGAAAATTCTAAGGTTCAAGCAGTGGAAGATCACATCGACCGTCAACAACAAGTTCTCCAAATATTAAAGTATAACCTGACCTTAGCACATAATAGAATGAAACAACAAGTAGATCAACATCACAGTGAAAGAAGTTTTGATGTAGGTGATTGGGTATTCCTACAGCTACAACCATATAAACAAAATGTCCCTCAAGAAAGCTACGAAGGATAATAAATTATCACCAAAGTATTATGGTTCGTACAAGGTGTTGCAAAATATATGTGTTATGGCATACAAATTGGAGATTCCTACAACTTCTTGAGTGCACCCAGTTTTCCATGTTTAATGCTTAAAGAAGGTTATAGGTGACATGCTTCCAGTTCAAAAAATATTGATAGAACTTAATGAGGAAGGAAAAATCATCTTGGAACCTGAAGGAGTCAAAGAAAGAAGAACCTAACAACTACGAAATTGATCAATTTCATAGTATCTCATCAAGTGGAAGAACTTACCCATTGAAGATTCCACATAGGAGGATGAGAATTTTATACAGAAGCATCCAAAACTACTCAAGCATTGAAGACAACACTTTTTTGTAGGATATGGGCATGTTAGGTCCCTATAATACTAGTGATTCCCCTATTACTATTGTCATTGTATCCCTTATTGTTATGGTTGTGACCTTATTGTCCCTATATTGTTAGTATTGTGCCCCATATATTACCTCTATTGTTATTTTTGTGCCTTTATATTATTATTGTTAGGTCAGCCTGGTTATATCGTGACCCCTTAGACTCCTATATATATAAAGGAGGTATTTTCATTTGAATCGTAAAATAATTATTCATTTGTGTAATGTAAAGGAGGTTTCCCCCTCGAAGAGGCTGAATTTTATGGCATTGATCTATCTTTTCTATCTTTCTGTGAGCTAGTTTCATAACACCAAGGATATGAAAAATAATGAGTTCTAGAAGAAAATTGTCAAGGATATATTATAGAAGATGAAATGGCATTGGCATGAACAAGAAGATATGTAAGATCAGAAGTACCCATCAAATCCGAATAGATTCCAACTCCTAAATTCTCAATAGGTTGTTTGGCATTCTTCAGTAACAATACAGTACAGTCAACAAATGCATTAATGGGTTCATTGGGAGAATAATCTACTTATTTATTCATAATAATTATCCCTTCATAAGGAAAACATATTATGTGGAATAATGATGAGACAATGGAATCCATTAAGTAAACCCAATTGTGACTCAATAAGAGATTATAATTGAGATTAACATTGACTATCTCGAATTCTATGTTAACAACCTTGCCTCCTACACAAATAGGGAAGGAAAGAGAGTCCCATGAGGCATATGAGAATGAACATCAGATGTAGTTAAGAGAGTAGGAGAGGGAACAAATTCAAGGTACCTAATAACTTTCCAACATGATATAGACATGATGCACATGGAAGCCCCTTCATCAACTACAATTTGAAATATGGTCATCTTCTGATATGTAGATTGAGTATGAAAATCCATATGATGAGGGAGTATCGTTTTAACATTTGAAATATCAAATGTAATCACCAAAGATTTTTTTGGGTCAACATCCCTGATCGAAGTGAGTAAAGTACACATTTTCACATGACACAATTAGAGCACATATAATGCCAAAATACCATAAGGGATATGACCTAAATCTCCAACAATGGAATATTTCAGAGTAGCCCTAACATTGGGATTATAAGTCAAACATTTTTAACAACCTTTTGACATCCAAGATATAGTCCCAACTGTGGGCCTCTATATATGGAGAGGTTTTGGGTTATCATACGTAGCTTTAGCCTTAGAAGGTTTCGGCTCTCCATAATCATGAGCTCTAGTTGAAATATCAACATGAGACTTAACCATATATATATATATATATATATATATTTGATGTAGATTCACCATCCTAGTTTCCCCCTGTTAGGGTCTTAGTACTAGAATTTGCACCAATAGTTAATATTATCCCTTAGGGAAAAGGATTAGTAAGCACAACCTATGAACTAGAAGAACTTCGCAGAGTTAAAAAGCACTGAGACTCCTGAATATTTGCAAAAAGATGTGTCAGATGATCCCCACTACATAAATTGCATGGTTATTTAACCTTCTTTCTCAATTCCTTATTTCCCTCAGCGGTTTGATTATGGGGTTTATTCTCATTTCCCTTCCCTCCCATATATTTCTTCTTAGCATGTCCTTTCTTGTTCCCATAAAATGTTTAATTTTCTTTGGTTTTTGAATATTGAACAACATTAACCACTAAAGTTTGATAAGGAGTAGACACTAACGGTGTAGTCTATGTTGAAGATCCATATTTTAATGACAATTGTTGTAATTGATTCAACAAACTAGTTGTATTACTATCGATTGATCCTACAATTACATTAGCATGGGGGCATGGTTTCGTTTTGGCGAGATTGATCTTTGATCTAGGAGCATCAATTGTTTTTTATAGAGGAATATAGACTTGTAATAAATAATTTCTAACCGATGGGCTCTAAAGATAGCCTGCTCTTTAGTGAACACTCTAGAAAGTGAAACATCTTTAGATATCTTCGGCTGTAATGATTTTAAAAACCATAGAAGGAACTCATTATGGGTGTAAGCCTTGACTAATCTCTTCCTTTTGCGACTCTCTTGAATGTGGTTACAAATATGATTAGCTTTTTCCTACTCAAAATTAGTCAGAAGTTCAGTTCCAACACCATAACATATAGGCAATTGAAAATGATTGAGAAACATTGTAGCTACTTCACCAAACATAGAAAAATTAGCCCCCCTAAACTCAATATATCATTTTTTTATTTCAAGTTACATTACGTTAAAAAATTCTCAACCTAATTTAACCATCAATCAAGGAGTTCGATGAGCAAGATAGGTGGAAAGTGGTTATATGGTCTACTGGGTCCTCACCAGACTTCCCTTCAAATTTTGGAATGTCAGATGGAATTTTAATGGGGATCAAAGGCCAAGATAGATTATAACATATCATATTGCTAGTTAATTTTGAAATATATGTAAAATTAATAATTTCCTCGTATGGTAAGTGTGAAGGAACAACAAAATTCCAAGCTCCAAGAGTAGATTTCCAAACATTAGAGAAAGATTATCCTAGATTTTGAGAGGCACTAGGATGCCACAAATTACTTGAAAAGGCATATAAACTATAAGGAAAACCTTTTAGTCCAGGGGTATATAGAGGGTTTCCACCCCATATTACAAGATTACCAGTCATAGAATAAATTCCTACTAGCAAAACTTTATGTGAAGGGGAGAGTCCCTAGTAAGGATTTTAAACACTAGCCAGAGGAGGAAAAATCTATGAAGTACCAATAGTAGGGAAGGACATACTCTCTCACTGAAGAAATAAATGGGAGAGATTCCCAGACCTAAAACCAATCATAGAAGGATTTTCCCATGATTGGCTCCTTTGAAAATGATTAATATTTTAAGCTTGACAAGAGAAGGACATTTATCCTAAATTCAATGATGGATTCAAATAAGGAACATGTCCACTTCCAAAAGTGAAACCTTACAAAGATGTTGAAACACTATCCATTGAAGTCATAGATGTGGAAGCAATAGAAGGGAAGGTCGAGGGAACTTAGGGAATCCCACTTGATGACATCCCAAAAGGAGAAGCACCAGTGAAAGGAGTGGAAGGCTGGGAACCTCCACCCAGGCCTAGAATAGATTTAACTCAGGGACTAACCTTTTCATTCTATCCTTCCCTTTAGTGAGGTTTGAGTAGTTCTATCTTCTTGATATGCCCCTATGGTCGTTCAGTGAGGCATGGAGGAAGGCATTTGGAGCTGACAGTATAATTGAAGAGGATCTTAATTTTGATGAGAATTTAAATTTAGTGGCCTTCATGCATTGTTATGATAAAGTTTTCCATCCTATATGGTACAATGATTATGACATTTTTCAAGACAAGGAGTTCTTCCAGAAGTTCTTTTCACTATTTGTCTGTGGGTGTGAAGAAGTTATAGATAACGTTTTCCTTGATTTGTCTTACCAAGTTTGGTAAAGTGGATGCAGATACTATAACAAGCTTTCCTCATGGGAAGAGTAGAGTTATTCATTCCCACCGGACAAAAGTAAGTTTAGACTAGTTTCTCGAGTTCAGGCTATTTTATTAGGGTCAAAAGGGTTCATTCTAACTAGTTTAGGTGGACGATTCACTCAAAAACGTTCATGGAAAAAGAGTACATAGGATATAAAACAATTTGAAGTTCACCTTACTCTATACTACTTTTAAGGGAGTGGTCTTATTCTTCTATAAGAGGAAGGTTTGTGACCCAGATAAAATTCCAGTGGTTTTTTTTGGGTGTGAAGATGTTATAGATGGTGTTTTCCTTTATTTCTCTTGCTAGGTCTAGAATTTTCTAGTCCGCAAAATCATTGTGGTCCAAATTCTAGAGAAGGGCACAACCTAGTTCAATTATGTGCATGTTGCTCGTGAATTACAGTGAAAAAGATTCGTCAGTAACTGAGATTCAGCGAATGCAATAGAGTAGCAGTGGAGTAGTTCTTATGATTTGAGTAGATGCAACATAGTAGCAGCAGAGTAGTTCTTCTTATTTGAGTGGATGCAACAGAAGTGTTGGGCTTGGGTCGAGTAGCAAAGGGTGCAACATAGCAGATGGAAATTCAAATGGAGTTGGCACAATGGGCTGGTGAAGTTAATGTTAGGAGCTGGCGTCCGAGGCGACAGAGCCATAGGTAACAAAGGATCATTCTGGCGAGGTGACAAAGATGGAGGTTATAGAGAATAGGAGGGGTGGAGGGCCATAATAATGAAATTTTTGGATGACCAGAATCTCCAAAAAGTTGCATTAGAGAGTACTCCAAAAAATATATATTCCCCATGAATATCATCATTTTTTTTTTTTTTACTTTTATATCATTACTTTTATTTTATAATTTTTTATTTTCCTTTTCATTTTTCATTTTTTATTTTATTTTATCTCATTAAAATGTTTACAATATTTAATCTTTTTATTTAGTTTAAGTTTTATTCAATAGATATTACATTATATTACATGACACTAAGTTACAACATCTCTACTATATAGAATCATCTTAATTTTGGATCTACCAATCTCCTAGAGGGATCAAACCTCTTTTCACTCTAGGATACATTTGCTTCTTAAGAGGTTTGATCCTCTCAAGCCTTTGTAGATCAAGAGTTAAGATGAATCTAGTCCACTTTAATTTCACCCTTTAAATATGCTATATTACACATGAATACCATGGATCAATACCATGGTTCTCATAACATGGGTCAATACCATGTAGATATTTTTATCTTAAATTTAATTTATTTATTTATTTTATTAGTTTATTTATTTTTTTTATTTAGAAAAAATGGTCCCACTAAGGATTATTTTTTATTTTTAAGGTTAAACATAACATTTTCATTGCATTACAACATTCTCTACCATACTAACATGGAAGCCCAATAATTTTATATTAATATATCCAACCATTTATATTTATTATATTTATTTATTTATATTTCAAATTGAAACTATTCATTTGGTTCTTGGCCTGAGTTATTATTTTGAACTTTAGTTAAGGTTAAATTTTTTTAAGCATGGTAGGACCTTCTCATTTTCGAGTTTTTACATGTTTGTTATTCACCCCATTTACGGCGAGGGTAGGACAAGAATTGAATCCAAGATCTACAGTTCAACGAGACTTCATTTCCACGCCATTTCCACTTGAGATACCCCATGCAGAGTTTAATTAATGTTATTATTATTATTAGAATACATAGCTATTAGAAAATCATCAAATCAGCACATGATAGCTCTCAAGGATATCCCTGCCCTTTACTAGGGATATGTGTGCCATTAGTCGACTTTTCATACTAGGTACATGATTTGTTACACCCTATACATATTTGAAGGGGGAAGCCTAAACCATAAACCATAAAGGAAGATTATAAGAATCAAGGTCCAAGAAATTTTTCTTGTCTCACTACACATGAACTCTTAAGCACATATTTACCCTCTAAGTTGGAACATTGATGATGAACACCATTATGTGGTTTCGAGCACCAAGTATAGGTCATGGGGAAATAAATATGGTTAATACTGGGAAATTGAGCCTCAGAACTTAACATAATATTATAGGAATCCAACTTCAAGAGTAAGGTCTCGAAACACATTTAACGTCTTTAGAGTATGAACACCCTTTAGTTGGGAAAAAAGGATCATTAGAGGGATTTGATATCTATGTAAGACTACCATTCCTTTGACCACGGTTGGGGGAGGAAACTAAAGCCTCAAGCCCTAAAGGTATCTTATCAAACTACACATGGCCATTTGAAGATATCCTTGCCATATGAAAAGGGATTTTAGATGACACTAGTTAGTTTGAGTAGTGAGTACTAATCCGAAGATCCCATAAATCGTTTAGGCAAAAAAAACATGTATTAGGTACTACAAAGGGATTATAGGAATCTAAGGAATGTCTTTATTTACATAGCTCAATTTTTTATTTAGAGTTATAGGCACCTGAAGGATTTCTGTACGACCTAATCCAAGGCTTGCTTCCCTAGATCATTTCTAGTGTCTTGGGAAACATACGTACTATTCAAAACCACTTAGTGGTACCAAAGTCCCCATTCATAGGCTAACAAAATCTTTATGAGGCCATGTGTGGTTATTTGAGGGATCCTGCTTAGTTTTAGATGGATGGAATATTGTATTACAATATAAATTTCATGTGTCAACCCATGACCATCTGGAGGGTCCAAAGGCCCATGTTTCAACTATAATTGTTGGCCCTTGATTCATATTACCATTATTTAGAGCTTAAGTATATGATTTTTTCCCAAAAAAACATTCAAAATAGTTTGACCTAAACATAATTCTAAAAAAAATTCAATAGAGTACATCTCATGTTGTATTCTAAGTACATAAAAAATAAATAAATACACACCAAGTACATAATTGTGAGCATGGTGCAAAGCTCCAAGATAGATAAGATAAATTATTTTCATAATAAGTTCTTCAAAAATATGAGAACCTTATGGAAATGATGAGATATATTTTTATAATTCAAATGTTAAAATTTCATAAATCCACCTTTGTCTTTATGTGACTTTTCCATTTTTGTACTAAGTCTCCTATTAGGAAATATTGATTTTGAACAAATTTATTATCAAACCATTTCTTAATATTCTTCCATTGTGTCGAAAATTTTGATTCATGGTTTATCCCTTTATTCTTCTATCCTCAATGAGGTATTTTTTTCTTCCTTACATGATTTAGCATGATTGACCAATGTAATATTAGGATAATTAGATGAAAGGTTGGAAGATGTTGGAAGGATGGATGGATTCTCTTTTGTACACAATAAAATATGTGGAGATTCCATATGAAGTCTTCGGAGTTAATCGATATACTCATAGGTGATTTGGAAGGGCATTGTATGAGGTCCTTTGTTGATCAATTATGGCTATTTTTATGATGCAGATAATATTTTTGTTACTCCATTTAGCCAATCCTATTCCCTAAGGATAATACATTTCCAAATTTGTCAATACAATTCCTTAAAATAATTACTATGTAGTTAGATTTTAATATGAAAAGTGCATAATATTGTCAAAAACAAAAGAAGCTGGAACGCAAAACTCTTTAATAATATATTGTTCAAGGAATTGTCTATTGATATGGCCACTAATTCTAGTTAGTGGAACAAATTCTATCCAAAGAGTGAAATAGTTTGTGACCATTAGTATGTACCTTTGTTTTTAAAAATAATGATGACATATTTCACCAGTTATAACTGACCTCCAATATTGAAAGTTTATTCAGCTATTATAGGTAGCAAGAGAATAGCCATGTGAATCTATGAATATAATTTTATTGTATCAAATCCTAAAAATATTGTGCATTATTATAACACCTCAACTCGACTCGTGGATGTTAAATAACATGTGTATGTGAAACATAAGATGGTGAGATGAAACACGTTAACTAGGTTTATGAGCTAAGTTTTTATTTCATGGTCAATATGCCTATGTGCATGTGTATCCTTATGATTTTAGGTGAGTATCCACATATATACATGTATTTTATATTCTTTGACTAGAAAGCCTAGTATTGTAGATACATTATATTATGCATGCTAATAAACACATTATAGCTACAAACTAAATCTAGTGAAAGGAGTATAGGGGGCCAAGACTCCATGGTAGTTTGGAAAAGTTCTTATATGATTTAATAATCATTTAAAGGGTACATGGATAAAAAAAAAGTCCATTAAATGAATTCATGGATTTCCAAATGTCAAAAAATGACATGAATATCAAAGAAACGATAATGGTACTATGAAGAAACTAGTTAGAGTGCATACCCAAGATGGCACGGGTAACACTTAAAAGCCCAAGACTAAGAAAAATCTATATTACCAAGTTGGGTTCCCAAATTAGGTGAATTTTGAGGTGAAAAATGGGCTTAAAAAATTTTGCACTAACAAAATTAAATTTAAAAGAACGAATAGGATTCAAGGTGATGATGTCATCTTGACAGGGGTTTTTTCTAGGGAAAAGAAGAAACGTTTTTTTTTTCTTAACTGTATTTTTAGCTTGTCTTATTAGATGTATAATGTCAAGTTTACACAGTTGTTGGGTGTGTACCCACTTTGCATATTTTTTACTAGACCCAAATTGAGAAAAAATAAAAATACATGAAAAAATTGTCTTTGCACCAAAAGATTGATGGCCAATGTATAAGAGTTTTAGGATGAATATTTTCATAGTCATATACATGACGGTGATATAATATTATGGTAAATTTTGTGTTTTGTTATATGTGACCAATGTTTGGGGTGAATGCTTTATCCATATTCATGGACATAAAGCAAGCTCATGATATGAAGTGCATTAGACCAATATTAGTAAATGAAAGAGTCAGAATATAATGGATAGCGTAGGGGGGAATTTACAGCGTTTATATTATTTAATTTGATTATTCATTAAATAAATTATCAAATAAATGGGTTATAGTTTAAATATTATTACTTTAACTGGGAAAATAAATTAAATTAGTTAAACATGGAATGTATAAGCCAAACTATTCGAAAAAATAAATATACAAAAATATAAAACCAGGTCCAAAATGAATAAATGGAACTAGAAGACAACCATTCTCTCCCCTCACTTAATGTACTTGTATGTAGGCTTCTTAATGGATTCCTTACTCACCAAGTCTATCAAAAGAGGAGTCACATCGATAGGTACCTTCATGCAAACTCCCACCATCATCCAACGCAAAATTTCATCGTGCTTAAAACCCTTGTTACCCAAGGCATTCACATCTCCTCTACCCATTCCTTCGTAGTGGAAAATCCCATCTTACCAAATCTATCAAAGCCAATGGTTACTCTACATCCAAAATTTGCAAATATTTCCATTATTTTCTCCAACCCAACCTTAAAAATGTATCTAATTCCTTGCCCTTAGCAAAAGTAACCTTGCCCTACATTCCTCAGGTTATCGACCATATATCCAAATTCATGCTAAAAATAACATCAAGACCTTTTTTGAGGCCCATAAAACCCTCAGTCTCTTTAGATAAACCATGAACAAGAATGGTTGTATGTTAGGCCCGAGAGTGTATGAAATCCATAACTCTTGTGGAATATCTTACATAGGGAAAACTAGTGGCTCATTCAAAAACCCAGTCAAAGAACATATGGAAGATACCTAGCATAATCGTAGTACTAAATTTGTCATTGTTGAACACTCCCATAATACTAAGCATCTAATTTATTCTGATAAAACCAAAATCCTTGCATCCAACCTATTCCACTCCAATAGTATCATTAAGAAAGCTTTAGAAATTGAAAAAAACTCAACAATCGTAATCATGAAGATTGTTACCATTTAAGCCATTCTTGAAAACCTATTATTTATTTCTTATGCTATAAACCTAGTTCCCCTTCCTTTAATACTAATTCTAACCCCTCTTAACCTAACCTCCCCTCTCCCGCTCTTCTTCCTCTCCCCTTTCCTTCTTTTCTATCCCAATGCTCTTTCTTTATTTTCCATCTCTTCTTGTCTCTTTCTAGTTTCCTTTCCATTCATTAAAAAAAAATATTTTGAATCCCCTCTTCTTCTTATGGTAGCTTTTTAAATTTTATTGATTCTATTTAATTCGTTCTATATTTTCTTTTCAAGCTCACTCATTTTTACCTTCATTAACTAAACTAATTTAATTCCATTTTCAATCATTTTAAAATTTATTTCAATTTTTATTTAATATTTTAATGTTTAATTCTTAATTTCATTACCTTCTTATCTTTTAATTCGCATTTATTTCATATACTTTACATACAAATTTTATATATAATAATGTTTTCACTTATTATTCTCATTCTAACCTAATATTATATAATAATTTATAATTTCTTATGAATTATAACTAATCCATTTCCTTATCCCGTAATTTTATCCTTTTATTGGTCCAATTAATTAAATAAATAACTGATTTTATATTTAAACATTATTCTTAGTCAAATATTTAGTGTATTAATAATAATAATAATTTCCGATAATTTTTTAAAAATATCTATTCACCCAATGCAATTCTTAGTCGAAATTTGACCTTTCACCTCCTTTATTAGGTTTCTAATGGTTAATATTGAATATTTATTCAATTTTGACCTAGTTTTATATTTTTATATTTTTTTGGACTAGTTTAGTTTTTACATTCTAGGTTTGATTAATTTAATTGATTTATTTAAATAAAGCAATTTTAATTAAACTCTATCTCTTTTATTTTGTAATTTATTTAATTGATTAATTATTAATGAATATTTAATTATTTAATTTAGTAGAGAGACTAATTCTACAGCTATTGTATGATGGCATGTGTAAATTTGTAGGTCTTTTGCCCCTTTAAAATAAAAATAAAAATGTAAAATTATATTCTAAATAGAAAAAAATGTGAATCAAATGTTTAAATCTTATACTTTTCAAAAATGTGTTATGAAACGAGCTCAAAAAAAGATAGAAAAGGGATATCAAAGACTTAAAAATCATCCTCTTTGAGGGGCAACCTCCTTTACATTACACAAATGAACAATTCTTGGATGATACAAATTACAAGACCTTCTTTATATATATAGGAGTCTAATGGGTCACAATATAATCATAGCCGACATAACAATAATAATGTAAGGGTGCAATAATAACAATAGTGGGTTTCTATGGGGCACAATAATAACAATATGGGTACTACATCAGCACAACAATATAATAAGGGGGTCACAATAATAACAATAAGGGGCTACACTAGTAGTATAAAGACCTAACATTCCCCTCTACTTCAAAAAGTGTCGTCCTTAATGCTTCAGTAGGTTTGGATGCTTCTGTATAAAATTTTCGTCCTCCCATGTGGAATCTTTAGTGGGTAAGTTCTTCCAATTGATGAGATAGTCTAAAATTGATCGAGTCCGTAGTTGTCAGGTTCCAATATGATTTTCCCTTCCTCGTCAAGTTCTGACAATATTGCTTGAAGTGGGAGCTTGTCACCTATAACCTTATTTAAGCATGAAACATGTAGAAATCGGGGCACTCGGGAAGATGTAGGAAGCTCCAGTTTGTATGTTGTAGCACCAATATTTTGCAACACCTTGTAAGGGCCATAGTACTTTGGGGATAATTCATTATCCTTCTTAGATTGATTGAGGGACATTTGTTTGTATGATTGTAGTCGTAAAAATAACCAGTCTCCTATATCAAAACATCTTTCACTACGTTTTTGATATGCATGTTGTTTCATTTAATTATGCGCGAAAGTGAGCTTATCCTTTTTATTCTTGAAATATATGTCCTTCCATCTTGAGATTTTGAGGGGTGGTAATTCCTACCAATGAATTACAAGATATGGTTGGATTAATTTATTATTAATCTGGGGTTGGTTCCTGGTGTATATCCTCTTCTTTTGACGTTTCTTAATCCTTTTCTTTATCCTCTTCACAATCCATGTAAAATAATTTCTTCTGAGCACATTTATCACCTTTGTGTATTTGTTATCACAACTACGACAAATCTCGTTTTCTCTTTTTTCTTCCCATTGTTGCGGTGTCCACCTTGTAGGTTGTGAAGGCTAGGGGCAACAACACTTCCTTCTTTATAATTATGCGTGGTAGGATTCCTTGTTGCCATAATTTTGGTTTTAATTTTTCTTTCCAACCTGAATGTATTCTCCAATGAATTAGGTTCCCAAATATGAACATCATGTTGAATGTTATCCTTTAAATTACCTATGAAGGAATCAATCCTCTGCTTCTTTGGAATATCATTTACCCTTATATTCAATTTTTAGAAGTCCTTAATGTGTTTTCGTTTGAGGTTTATCAATTGAATAAAGAAGGTGTTACGCTTTGTACCCTCATAATGTGCTATCGTTTCCTCCATGAAAATTGACCAAGTGACAAGTGGTTTACGAGAACAAAGCCCTTTATACCGTAAAAATTGGATTCAGTTTTAAATATAAAATGCAATATGTACCTTTTGTAATAGTTGCACATCATGTAGATCAAAATATTTCTCCATCTATAGAATCTATGTTATGGGATCCTTGACGTCAAACTTCCTGATATCGATCATTGGAATATGGTGGGTCTTCAATCCAATGTTAGATTGTATGAAATCATGATTAAATTTTTTTTTTTTTTTTCTCATCATGAGTTTCCTCTACTATCTTTTCGTCATTAGCAGGCCTTTATTGTAGCATCTTTGTCCCATCCTCCTTCAAACCTTCCATGTCTTTCTTCAAATCTTTCATGCCTTTCTTCAAATTTTCTTCCATAACACATATAAAACTATATATCTTAGCTTCGATCGCATTCTTCAAATCATCCATCAAATTTTGCTTACTAGGTGTTTCTATTTTCCTGATTCGAGACATTATTTTTCTTACTTTTAGGAGCTCTATATTCCAATAATTGTAAGTCTCTAATTTCAAACCTTCAAGTTCTAAAATTGTGGCTTGTTGTAACCCTCTGAGTCCTCTTTGTAACCCCACTAGTCTGATCAATGGTCGATTCTTCAATAAAAGTTATGAAAAATCTCCTATGATGACCTGATTATAGACTAGTTCAGTAGAGTCAACTTTTAAGACCTACCACATGTCACTTTTTCGACCTTAGGACCTAAAAACAATATAGAGAAAATTAAATTCTATCCTCCTTCGATAACTTCTGACGAAATTTCAATATGATTCTTAAAGAGAGAGTTATGATGATTTTCACAAGATACCATGTTTGGGATGTATTCGGGAGTTTGAAAAAACCTAAATGTCTTGGATCGTATCTCTGAAAATACAACAAATGGAATCTGAAATACATGCCTAAATGTCTTGGATCGTATCTCTGAAAATACAACAAATGGAATCTGAAATACATGCCCAAGCTTTACTAAGATTTCAGCTCAAATGGATTTTAATTCCATAGTCTGAATCTTTGTAGAAAAAAAATGATAGCGCAAATGCCACACTAACCTGTTTGAAATGGAATTCTATAGCTTGCAAAAAACCTAGCATCCTTAGATCATATCTCCGAAAATATATTGATACAATATCTGAAATTTAGACCCATGGTTAAGAACAATTTCGGCTCAATGGGTTGTGTTTCTAGCTTCTGAAAATTCATAGAGAAAAAGTTATAATTAAACTTTCACGATGTCTTGTTTGGAGTAGCGAAACCCTAGAATCCAAAGCTCTAATACCAAATGTTATGAAACTATCTCACAAAAAGATAGAAAAGAGAGATCAACAACTTAAAAATTAGCTTCTTTGAGAGGAAAACCTCCTCTACATTACAAAAATGAACAATTCTTGGGTGATACAAATGACAAGAACTCCTTTGTATAAAGGAGTCTAAGGGGTCACAATAAAATGTTTCAACAAGAAATTTAAATAAACTATGTAAACATTTATGCTAACTAATTTATGTCCATATCAACTTAGTATATATCTATATAGAAAAAATATATGGTAAAATTTTTTATTTGGTCTTATATATACTCCATTTAGCATTCAGAAATGAAATTTAAACAATGAAAAATTCAATTTAAAAAGGATTGTATATTAAACAATTTGATCCATCTCTTAAATTTGTACTCAAGATGGATCTATGCTAGTAGTATTAAATGTCTTATAAACCCCCTATAATGGCATCTATATTCTAACTCTTTCCTCTATTTATCTTGGTCTAGCACTCTTCACTTCGCTAGCTTTCTTTGTCCCTTAAGATGGGTGGTGTTTTCACCAAAAAGGTGGTGCACATCAAACCCCACACAGAGTTTACCAACAATTTATATCAATGTCAGATGTATAAGAATTTCAACAATATGTAGACAAAAGTCATAAGATGGAGAAAATCTTGGTGTTGTAAACATGCAAAGGTAAGAAAACTAAAAAATCAACTAAATATGCTTTGTGTGGTCCTTACAACAATTGGGCTTCTTGTTCAATTTTGTATTATTTATAGCATATACTGAACACTTAATTTAAATGAAAGAGATAATAATTATTTCACAATTATGCACAATCTCTTACACATATATTTTGATTTCTCCAATCTCACTCCTATTTAAACTCTAATTATTACCTAAAAAAATTTCCAGTTCAATTCAATAAACCATATATATATTAGTTGAATAAAAAATAAAATAAAATAATTCAATAAATTGTGTAAATATTAGTTGAATATAGAATCAAATAAACAAAATAACTATTGTTGAAAATAACAACAAGAAATGGTAAAAATAGGATCTATAATTTTCCAATTTTAATTTTTCCTTGAATTAAAATTGAATTTAGTCTCACGAGTTCCTTGGAATTAATTAATTCATTCATAATGGATTAATTAGTTGGAAAAATTCAAGTTAGAAGTCTTTTAGAAGTCATGCAACAATTATCCCTTAAATTAAGGAGATAATATTGAGTTATATTTGAGTTGTAATTAGATAGCTCAGTTGACCGAGTTAAGTCTAGTTAAATTAGTTCCAAACTGTTTGAGGAACTAATTGTGAGTTATTAGTCAGTTGATACATGCATGCACTCAACAAGTGTACTCCAAATAACTGAAGATTCTCTTATAAGAAACTCATGCATTTCTATTCTGAGAAAGATGCAGTTGAGCTAAATGTCAAGGATATGTTACTATCAATTACATGTGTTTTCCTATAAGGGAAACTCATCCATGCAGTCAAGGTAAGGTTCCTTGAGGATTGCACAGTTATGACAATGTGTTAGAGCAATGTGTGAGAGCAGTGTTCCAATGGGTGAAGGAAAATCATCCCAGAGGAACTGCGCAAGGAAATAGGAGCTTTGAGGTCATAGGAGAAGGCTTGTGAGAAGCTTTGATTTCTTGTAAGAATCTAGAAGGATTGTAATAAGAGTTGGCTAGTTGTGAAAACTAAGGCTTTGTATAATTATAATGTATTTCCACCTTGTATGATAATACAGATAGTGGGGTTTTTAGTTAATGCTATCCCATGAGTATCTTCTATGTTTCATGTGCATTGATTCTTGTTCTTCTAGTTATATGTGTTAAGCTTTGATTCAACTCGATATTTAAGATTCTGCAAGTTTGATAGTAGAATCAGATTATAGTATTTTGCTTTGGTATATTGCCTTATCGAGTTAATCTATAGTCATATATTCTACATGGTCTTAAAACGAGATTTGTAGAGAATTTTCAAAATTTCTACATGGTATCAGAGCTGAGTTTATCGGAGTTGTGAACACTATATGGAGAAGAGAATTCGAAGTTTGAAGTTTAGGGTTGTAGGTACAAATCAAATTCTTATCATACTTCAAGGTTGGCCAATGAAGTTATATGGCTTGAGACTCAAGTATTCCTTTGAAGGAAACTTGAATTATACAGCATGGGAAGATAGCATGGAGGTTGCATTAGAAGAGAACGGCTTGAAGGATTTCATTGATTAAGAAATTCCAATGTCAGGTTCAACTAATACACAAGAGTTGGCTGAGTGGAAGAAGTGTGTGTTGAGGGCGAGAGAGATCATGCTTAGGGGAGTTCGAGACCATATTGTCTTGAGTCTCCATGGGAAGGATACTCCATATTCAATGTGGAAGAAATTGAAGGACATATACTAGAACACTAGTGACCAGAGGAAATTGGTGCTTAAGGATAAGATTCGAAGAATCAAGATGTTGAACGACGATACTATTTTCACATACTTGAACAAGCTCACCACCTATAGAGATGAGCTTGGAAGTGTGGGAATAACTATTGCCGATGATGATATGGTGAGCCTTATTCTCCTTGAACTTCCAAAGAGTTGGAATAGCTACCAGGAATTTGTGAATGGAAGGGAGAAACTGTCGGATTGGGAATGACTGTGGTCGAATCTCATGCGGGAGGAGATCAAGAGGAGCACACGAGATGTTTCTTCATCCAAGGATGATGATGAACAGAATATTTCCTTAGCAAGTAAGGCAAGGAAAGGGAAGGGGAAGGAATCCCATTCCGAATCGAATTCTTCTCATAGAGGGAAGAAGGTTCACAAGTCTAAAGTGAGATGATTTAATTGTCACGAGATGCGTCATAAATGCGACTAATTTCCCATTGAAAAAGTCTAAGAAGGGATCCTTAGAAGGATCGGAAGGTGAGGCATTGGCCTCTTAGTTCGAAATGGAATTTTCCCTCATCGCATGCATGGTGTCATTGATGATGGGTTATGGTTGGTATATTGATAGTGGAGTCTCATTCCACATCACTGACGATAAAATTGTGTTCAGTACCTTGGAGGAGAAAGACCTCAAGATGCGCATAGTGATGGGTGACGATGAAAGGATTAATGTTTTAGGAGTTGGAACTGTTGCCTTTTAGAGGGAGCATGGAGCTCCTATCACCTTGACAGATGTGAAGTATGTGCCTGGACTGTAGAAGAACTTGGTATCGGTCACGATGTTGGAGGAGAAAGGCTATGCTGTTGTTTTTAGTAAGGGAAATGTTTTCCTTAGACACATCACCACGAGACAGGTGAGATAGATTGGTTCACGAGTTAAGAGCGTGTATGCTCTTGAGGTTCAATATGCATGTAAAGCCTTGAGGAGTAAGGAAAATGTTAGAGACTTTGTAGTTGAAAGGGAGAGTAAATTACCTTTCAGCATGCTGCCCCAAAACAAGTCTCAGACAATTGTGCATAAGCCAGAATTGGAGAAGTGCGTAGAGGGATCACATGTAGCCATACCTCCAAGTGAGTTGGGGCAATGTGAAGTGATAGTCCCAAGAAGGCTAAAATCGGGTAGGGTCCATTAAGAGGCTTTATCTCATGGATCGTACCTTGCTACGGGAGCCCAAAGTACATAGTAGTTGGAGGAATCAATGGGATTGATGCAATCAGAGATCAAAGTGACAGAGGCAAGAGAAGCTAGATATTGAAGAGCATAGAGAAGGATTGATAATAGTGTAGAAAGGCTGAAGCACAGAGTTTTTAGGTGACAGAGGCAATAGTAGTCAGACACTGAGATGACAAAGGCATCATTCTGATTCAGATTGAATGTTTTTTTGTTTCTTGAGTTGCTGGAGCGACAACACTAGAGAGAAGTGTTGCATGCATAACATTCCAAAGTTTCATGATCGGGATTGAGTCGAATTCTTTTCTTGTTGAGAGAAAGTGTTGAAAATAGAAATAAGAAATGATAAAAACAGAATCCAAAATATTCCAATTTTAATTTGTCCCTGAATTAAAATTGTGAATTAAAATAGAATTTAGTCTCACCAGCTACTTGGAATTAATTAGTTAATTCATTATGGATTAATTAGTTGGAAAAATTCAAGTTAGAAGTCTTTCTGAAGTCATGTAACAATTATCCCTTAGATTAAGAAGATAATATTGATTTATATTTGAGTTGTAATTAGTTAGCTCAATTTATTGAGATAAGTCCAGTTAAATTAGTTCCAAACTATTTGAGGAACTAATTGTGATTTATTAGTCAGTTGATGCAGTTGATGCATGCAAGCACTCAACATGTGTACTCTAGATAACTGAAGATTCTCTCATCAAAAACTTTATTTTGTTTTTTATTTAGTAGATATTACATTATATTACATGACACTAAGTTACAACATCTCTACTATATAGAATCATCTTAATTTAAGAGTTACCAAGCTCCTAGACGGATTAAACCTCTTTTAATCTATGATACCTTTTCATCTTAAGAGATTTGATCCTCTCACGCCTTTGTAGATCAAGAGTTAAGATGAATCTAGGTCACTTTAATTTCACCCTTTAAATATGCTATATTACACATGAGTACCATGTTCAATACCATGGTTCTCGTAACATGGGTCAATACCATGTAGATATTTTTATCTTAACTCTAATTTTTTATTTATTTTTATTTTATTTTGATTTAGAAAAAATGGTTTGACTTAGGATTATTTTTATTTTTAAGGTTAAACATAATATTTCATTGCATTACAACATCTCTACCATACTATCATGGAAACTCAATAAATTTATATTAATATATCATCCATTTGTATTTATTATATTTATTTAAAATTGATACTATTCATTTGGTTGTTGGCCTGAGTTAT
Organism: Pinus taeda; assembly: GCA_000404065.3. Classification (NCBI taxonomy): domain Eukaryota; kingdom Viridiplantae; phylum Streptophyta; class Pinopsida; order Pinales; family Pinaceae; genus Pinus; species Pinus taeda. Next base: position 296,574 of record APFE030559239.1, read on the forward strand.
TAATTTGAAATTTTAGTTAAGGTTAAAAGGCATAACACCTAACTAGAAATAAATAAAATTTGAGTATCTGATATGTGTTTATGAAACTTAGACAAATGTATTTTAAGGTGTTTTGAATCACAAACCTTAACCAATATTAGCAAAATCTATTTTATAGGAGGGAAAAAATGTGTGTGTTAAAATTAAGGCTAATTGTTCAAATTGAATAAATTATTATATTATCTAATAATATTATTTAATTAGCTTTTCACTGCATTTAAATGTTTCTTGTTATTTTGGACTAAATTTGTTGTGGATGAGTGTAAATGAATGATTGTTTAATATGATGAGTTAGTGATAATGCAAGGAACAACAATATGTTAATTTGGAAAGATGATTATAAATACATTTCTAATGAATTTTAATATGGTCCACAAATTTTTAAATTTTAAATTTTCATTCACAAAAATTATATATCATTGTGAGTTTTGAATTTTCCTAATATTAATATCGTTATCTTTCATAGAAAATATAATGCTTTTGTTTGCATTATTCATAGTGTTAACCATTTAAATGAGATTATTTCCTTAAAAGTATTTAAAATTAATAGAAATCACATTGTTATTATGGATAGTACTTTTTAAAAAACAGATAATGCTAATTTTATATTTTTCTAATTGAAATTCATTATGTTTTTGAAATTAAAAAGATTTCCATCACTACCATGTAAAAGTGTCTTAAAACTATCAAACATTTTTTCTTTAGGATTGTAGAGATATTTGTTTGTAGTTTGATTGGCTATAAATTTGTCTAGCCTATTAAAAGGTAGCATGAAAAGTAGAATTATTGATAGTTGTTAAGAAAAATGTTGGTTGTAGTTATTTGTAGCCCAAAACCATAGGGTTTAGAAGAAACCAACTTAGTAATCATGTAAAAAATTAATGAAGGTAATATACACACATTCCTAAAATCAAATGTGTGTTTTAGGAATGTGCATGCACTTTAGGAAGGTGTAAATGTTTTGTGGCAAAATTGAAATTTTCAATGTATATCCATCATCTCCAAGTATGGATATCCATGAGATTAGAGAATTTCAACATTAAGTATGAGTATTAGGTTCCTTAGCACAATAAGGGAGGGAAAATTGGCACCTAGGCTATAAAGTTTGCTTAGGGTCCCTAAAAAAACTACTTGAAACACCACACTTCACATATTCATGGCATATTTTTCTTCCAAGTAGTGATATATGCATCATTGCAATATTTTGAGAACCCATTATAAGCCTTGATACCCTCTACTTGGTCATGGTACAAAACATGGACATTCAATGCTAAATCAATATTATTAGAATACATAGCTATTCAAAAATAGTCAAGTCACCACACGATAGCACTCAAAGATTTACCTACCCTTCACTAGGGATATGTGTGCCATTAGTGGACTTTCGATACTAGGTACATGATTTGTTAAAACCTAGATATATTTGAAGGGGGAAACCTAAACCTTAAACCATAAGGGAAGGTTATAAGGATCAAGTTTCAAAAAAATTGGCTTGTCCCACTAAACATGACCTCTTAAGCATATAATTACCCTCTAAGTTGGAACATTGATGATGAACACCATTGTGTGGTTTTGAGCACCAATTATAGGTCATGGGGAGATAAATGTGGTTGATACTAGGAAATTGGGTCGCAAAACTTAATATAATATTAAAGGAATCCAACTTCAAGAGTAATGTCTTGAAGCACATTTAATGTCTTGAAAGTATGAAGACCCTTTAGTTGGGAAACAAGGATCATTAGAGGGATTTAATATCTAGGTAAGAGTACCATTCTTTTGACCATGGTTGGGGGAGGAAACTAAAGCCTTAAGCCATAAAGGTAGCTTCTCAAACTACACATGGCCATTCGAGGATATCCTTAGCGTATGAAAACAGATTTTAGATGCCACTAGTTAATTTGTGTAGTGAGTAATAATCCTAAGGTACCAAAAATTATTTAGGGAAAAAATTCATGTATTAGGTACTACAAAAAGATTATAGGAATCTAAGGAATGAGCTTATTTAGATGGCTCAAATTTTTATTTAGAGTTATAGGCACCTGAATGATTTCAGACCTAATACATGGCCTACTTCCCTAGATCACTTCTAATGTCTTTGGAAACATACGTACTATTCAAAACAACTTAGTCATACCAATGTCCCCAGTCATAGGCGAACAAAATCCTTATGAGGCCATGTGTGGTTATTTGAGGCATCCTTCTTAATTTTAGATGGATGGAATATTCTATTACAATATAAGTTTAATATTTCCACCCACGACCATTTGGAGGGTCCCAAGGCCCATGTTTTAACTGTAGCTGTTGGTCCTCGATTCCTATTACCATTATTTAGAGCATAATTATACGATTTTTTCCAAAACAAGATTCAAAACAGTTTGACCTAAATGTAATGCTAAAAAAAAATCGATAAAGTACATCTCATATTGTATTCTAAATACATAAAAATTACACACCATGTACATAATTGTGAGCATGGTGCAAAACTCCAGGATAGATAAGATAAATTATTTTCATATTAAGTTTTTCAAAAATATGAGAACCTTCTCGAAATGATGAGATATATTTATATAATTGAAATGTTGAAATTTAATACATCAACCTTTGTAATTATGTGACTTGTTCCCTTTCATTACTAAGTCTCCTATTAGGAAATATTTCTTTTCAAGAGATTTATTATCAAACCATTTCTTAATATTTTTCCAATGTCTTGAAAATTTCATTCATCGTTTATAACTTTCTTCTTCTATCCTTAATGAGGTATTTTTTCTTCCTTACATGATTTACCATTATTGACCTATGTAATATTAGGATAATTAGATGGAAGGTGGGAAGATATTGGAAGGATGGATGGATTCTCTTTTGTACACAATAAAATATTTGTAAATTCCATAGGAAGTCTTGGGATTTAATCGATATACTCCTAGGTCATTTGGCAGGGCATTGTATGAGTTTCTTTGTTTATCAATTGTCGTTATTTTTATGATGCAATTAATATTTTCATTACTACATTTAGCCAGACCTATTCCCTAAGGATAATACATTTCCAAATGTGTCAATAAAATGCATTCAAATAATTACTATGTAGTTAGATTTTAATATGAAAAAGTGCATAACATTGTCAAAAACAAAAGAAGCTAGAAAGCCAAACTCTTTGATAATATATTGTTTGAGGAATTCTCTATTGATATGGCCACTAATTCTAGTTAATGGAACAAATTCTATCCAAAGAGTGAAATAGTTTGTGACCATTAATATGTACCTTCGTTTTTAGAAATAATGACGACATATTTTACCAATTATAACTGATCCCCACTATTTGATAGCTTCTTCAGCTATTATAGGTAGGAAGAGAATAGCCATAATATAATATTATGTTATAAACTCCTAAAAATCTTGTGCATTATTGTAACACCTCAACTAGACTCCTGGATGATAAATAACATGTGTATGTGAAACATAAGATGGTGAGCTGAAACACATTAACTAGGTTTATGAGCTAAGTTTTTATTTCAGGGTCAATATTGCTATGTGCACCTGTATTCTTGTAATTTTAGGCAAGTATCCACATATGTACATGTATTTTATATACTTTGACTAGAAATCTTGGTATTGCAGATACCTTATATTATGCTTGCTAATAAACACATTATAGCTACAAACTAAATCTAGTGGAAGGAGTACAGGGGCCAAGACTGCATGGTAGTTTTAAAAAAGTGCTCATATGATTTAATAATCATTGAAAGAGTACATGGATATAAACAAAGTCCATTAAATGAACTTATGGATTTCCAAATGTCAAAACAACAATATGCACATCAAAGAAACAAAAATGGTACTATGAGGAAACTAGTTGGAGTGGATACCCAAGATGGCACGGGTAACTCTTGAAGCCCCAACACTCAGAAAAATGCTATCTCACCAATTTGGCTTCCCTCATTAGGTGAATTTTGAGGTAAAAAATGGGCCTAAAAAAATTTGCACTAAAAAAATTAACTTTAAAAGAACGAACAGGATTCAAGATAATGATGTCATCCTCAGAGGAGCATTTTCTAGGGAAAAGAAGAAACATGTTTTTTTTACTGTATTTTTAGCTTATATTATTAGATGTATAATGTCAAGTGTACACACTTATTAGTTATGTACCCAGTTTGCATACATTTGACTAGACCCAAGTTGCGAAAAAATAAAAATACATGAAAAAATTGTGTTTACAGCAAAGGATTGATGGGCCAATGTATAAGAGTTTTAGCATGAATATTTTCATAGTCATATACATGATGATGATATAATATTATAGTAAACTTTGTGTTTCGTTATATGTTGCCAATGTTTGGGGTGAATGCTTCACCCATATTCATGGAGGTAAAGAAAGGTCATGATGTGAAGTGTCATATACCAATATTAATAAAGGGAAGAGTTGGAATATAATGGTTAGGCTAGGGGGGAATTTATACCATTGATATTATTTAATTTGGTTATTGATTAAATACTAAATTAATTAATTAATTAATTAAGTTATTAAATAAATTATCAAATAAATGGGTTATCGTTGAAATATTATTACTTTAATTGGGAAAATAAATTAAATTAGTTAAAGATGGAATGTATAAACCAAACTATTCCAAGAAATAAAAAATATACAAAAATATAAAACTAGGTCAAAAATGACTAAATGGAAGTAGAAGACAACCATTCTCTCCCCTCACTTAATGTACTTGTATTTAGGCTTCTTAATTGCTTCCTTAGTCGCCAAGTCTATTGAAAGAAGACTCACATAGATAGGTTCCTTCATGCAAACTCGCACCATCATCCAACCCAAGAGTTCACCATGCTTAAAACCCTTGTTACTCAAGCCATTCACATCTCCTCTTCCCATTCCCTTCGCAGTGTAAAATCCCATCTTACCAATTCTCTTAAGGACAATGGTTACACTACATCTCAAATTCGATCATCTATCCAAAATTCATTCTAAAAATAACATCAAAACCTTTTTCGAGGCCCATAAAAACCCTTAGCCTCTTCAACTAAACCATGAACAAGAATGATTGTATGTTAGGTCTGGGAGTCTATCAAATCCCTTACTCTTGTGGAATGTCTTACATAGGGAAAACTAGTAGATCATTCAAAAAACCACTCAAATAACATATGGAAGATATCTATCATAATTGTAGTACTAAATTTGTCATTGTTGAACACTGCCATAATAGTAAGCATATAATTTGTTTTGATAAAAACAAAATCCTTGCATCCAATCACTTCCACTACAATCATATCATTAAGGAAGCTTTAGAAATTGGAAAAACCCCAACAATATTAATCGATAAGATGGTTACAATCCAAGCCATTCTTGGAAACATACTATTTGTTTCTCACACTCTAAACCTAGTTCCCCTTCCTTTAATACTAATTCTAACCCCTCTTAACCTAACCTTCCCTATCCCTCTCTTCTTCCTCTCTCCTTTTCCTCTTTTCTATCGCAATTCTCTTTTTTTATTTCCCATCTCTTCTTATCTCTTTCTTGTTTCCTTTCAATTTATTAAAAAAAAAAATTGAATCCCCTCTTCTTCTTATGGTACTTGTTAAAATTTTATTGGTTGTATTTAATTCCTTATGTATCTCTTTTTAAGCTCTCTCAGTTTTAACTTCATTAACTAAACCAATTTGATTCCATTTTCGATCATTGTAAAATTTATTTCAATTCTATTTAATAATTTAATGTTTAATTCTTAATTTCATTACCTCTTATCTTTTAATTCACAATTTATTTTTGTTGACCTAGGTTGTCATTGATGTCAATATGGCAATATTCTAGATACTACATGATGATATGAAGCCAAGAGGACGTAGAGCAGATCCATGAAGAGACAGGAGCAAGGCCATCAGGATATCCAAGCCATAAGCAAGAGCCTGTTAACATAGGAGTTAACAAAGGACGCATATCAAAGAAATTGCATAATATCATAGCAAGATCTAAGGCATATTGCAGAATATCATAGTAAGAGAGGCATATCAGAAAAGGCCAAAGAAATAAAAGTATGAAGGTATTAGAGGAGGTCTTTGAAAGACATTTCCAAGTCAGAGCAGCCACATTGGAGCAAGAGGAGCAAATAGAGAAAATAGAGGAGCAAACAGAGCAAACAGAGGAGCAAACAGAGAAAATAGAACTACCGGAGTCAGGAGGAGTCTTATCGACAGTAATACATGCCAAAGAGTCTTATCGGGAATAATGTATGCTAGCCAAAGAAGAGCGAAATACATATATGCAGAAGAGTTAAAGGATAAAAGCATAAAGAAGAGCGGAAGAGTTAAAAGGAGTGGAGCTTTATATAAGATATGTATATGTGAAATACACTATCGGAGCTATTGGAGCAAAGTATGGCAAACAATGCCAAAGAATACACTATCAAGAGTAATATAGTGCATATGCATGCAAATACACTATCGGAGGTGGAAGACTTAGTTATATTGCAAATACACTATTGGAGGAAGAAGACTTAGTTATAGTGGAATACACTATCAAAGTAGAGAAGTATATATAT
>APFE030559239.1:303826-323350 GCA_000404065.3 Pinus taeda
GTATATATATATTGATGATATGATAATCAACGGTTCATTTTTGTACCATCACCCCAAATCCTCGACAGCGACATATATGTGTGGACTTGACGAATTATATAAGTTCAGGTGCATAAACAGTGAAGTCTGCCAAAAGTGTTTCGAAGCATGCTTTTAGTGTATTTCATATTTTTAGGCTCTAAGCCTTGGTGCATTAAAACATGCAAATTTCCAATATATATATAAATGTTGTAAAATTGTGGTACATGTTGACCCACTAAAACATTGAGATATTATTTAATATTATGTCACATCTGGCATATCGCAAGAGCTTAAGGCCTTACCACTTCAAAAGCGTCGATTGTGATATATGTTGTGGACCTGATGGTCTGAGTGTAACACAGATGAATATTATGTCGTGTCCAGCATCAGCCATCTGCTATGTTAAGGACTCAACCTATATAGGAGCACAATAAGCTGCGAGTATTGATTGTAATATACATTACAGACTCTAAGTAGTTATAGATCCAGGTAAAATGTTTTTGAATTTCTCCCTTTAGTGTTTCAGTCAGATTTTCATATATTTCCTGTGTAATTCAAATAATTGTATTCCACAGGGTTTTTAAGCCAAAAGGCTTATGATAACGGTTTTGATAGTTTAATAGGCCTGAACAGAGCCGACTACGATTGCAATTGTGACATGACATGTGGGTCCGCCCTCAATGGTATAGTCTCTCTATTAAACTGTAAAGTCCTATGTATGTCTATGATTAGTGAAAAAGGAGCACTATTACAGTTTTAACATTGAACATGTTCTCTCTATGGATTATTCTGTCCTCTCTTATGAATGAACATGTCTTGTGAGCATGAAGAGACAGAGGAAGCTACAGCGACTGAGAAGAAGAGGGAAGCCAATGGACAAGCGAGCATAGAGGGAGCTGAAGTGAGCTTTGAGGAAGCCCAAGAGCCAGCAGAAAGAGAAAACTGATAGTGAGAAGCATCAAGAATTTACAAAATGGGAAAAAATAGAGAACACGAAGTGTTGACCGCTATTGAAACAATTGTTGAACATTGTTGAAACTGTTGGAGGAAACAAATGCATCTAGAGGTTTAGCAGAACAAAAGATGGTCAAAGGACCAGGAAGACAAGAGACAGTGGAAGGGGAGAAGTAGTTAGTAGAGAAGTAGTCATGCTGAAGCATTCACTGTGACAGTAAGAACATATTCTTGAGCAGAAAGTTGGTTCTTATGCACAACTTACTACAGCTAGTAGTAGACTCACTAAAGCTGTGTGGAGACATTATCAGCGGTCGCGAAGGCTATTGGAGACTCTGTGTGGAAAGTATGAAGAGTTATACAGACTCCTTCATAAGAAGATTGGTTGTCATTGATGTTGTAGCATGGAGAATATGGTGAAGCTGTAAATAGACAGAACTTAGCAAAGAGGAGTTCTTAGAGCAGAACATTAATATCAAACATGCCTTGACAAGATTCGGTTGGAACCCTTGGGGTTGGTGCCTTAGAAGTGAGAAGGACTGGAGTCCTTGGTGATGATGCCTTAAAAGTAAGAAGGATTGCATTCCTTAGGATTGGTGCCTCAGAAGTAGAAATGATAGGTGTCCTTGGGACAGGTGTCTCAAGAATTGGAAGGATTGAAGTCCTTGGGAGTTGGTGCTCCTAAGTCCAAGATTGGTGCCTTGGTGAAATAGAGTTGGTTCTTCGGAGGTTGGAGCCTCACAAAAGTCCAAGTTGGTGCTTGGGAACTGATTGCAACCACTTATATATTTTATCCATTTTACTGCAAAGATTATAATAATAAAAACATTTATTCTTATTTTTCATCTTATGTTCTGAATATAAATGTTTTAACTGGTAAAACAATAGTCGAAAAAGGAAATACTGATTCACCTCCCCCGCCAGTATTTTCAACAATTGGTATCAAAGCGAGTGTTGGGTGTGGAGCCTAATTATCTTCTATATTCAAAGGTATTGCCGCATCGGACCCCATTCCAAAATGGGGTGGAAACAACGCCCGTAAAATATTTGCTACAAGAGGTTCCATCGGGGGGTGACTACGACATTTGGGGAGCCCCCCCCCATCGAGCGGGGCGTTTCCCCCGAAGCTAAAAATAGATGTAAAATTGCCTTGTAAAAATCTACTAATTTCTAGTCAATGTGGGCCGTTCATTAGGCGGTAGAAGTTATGTTTAATTGAGGGTTTTTTGCCCCAGAAGGAAACTCCTCACTATATATGACGGAATTGTATTGTGTCTATGTATATCTGTATTCTGAGTGAGGAAGAGAGAGGCGATTGAGAGCGAAGAGGGAGTTACAATAGATCTAATGTAGGTTGTATATGTTTAGTTTGCTGGATAATATAATAAAAGAAGGATTGATTGTTTCTCTGTGGACATAGCCCAAACTCGGTGAACCACATATATCTGTGTCTCTCTTGTTTTATGCATTTTCTGTGTTTATATTTTTGAAATATTTTATGTGTTCTATTGCTCTATAATATATAATTTTCTAACAACTGGTATCAGAGCCGAAGGTCTATTTGGCTGATCAACTCGTAGGAGAGAAGGGTTCCTATTTTGAGTGGGAGAAATAGCTGAAGATGGTAGGTTTAGGGTTGAAAAATTCAACGGCCAAAACTACCAGCTGTGGAAGATGCAGATCGAAGATTATCTGTATCAGAGAGATCTGTACCTACCATTGAGTGAAAGGATAGAGAAGCTGATGGGTATGACAGATACAAAATGGGATATTCTCGACAGAAAGGCACTTGGAACAATACGGCTACGACTAGTGGCGTCGGTAACGTTTAATATTTCAAAGGAAACAACAACAGAGGGTTTAATTCTGACATTGGCCAAACTATATGAAGAACCCTCGCCCTCAAATAAGGCATTTCTTATGAATCATGTATTTAATATGAAGATGTCAGAACGTCGATTTGTTACAGACCATTTAAATGATTTTAATACAGTTAGAAGACAGTTAAGTTATGTAGGGGTAAATTTTGATGATGAGGTTAGGGCTCTATTATTTCTATGCTCATTGCTAGAAAGTTCGAATGGTTTATTTATGGACATTAGTAACTTTCTCTCTGGATATAGTACTTTAAAGTTTGGTGATGTTGTCGATGCAATCCTTAGCAAGGAAATGCCACAGAAAAGCTCTGGTGAGGCATCAGGTAATGTTTTGACTACAGAGACTAGGGGAAGAAAAATGGAAAGAGGAAAGAGCTTTGGATATTGTAGTAAGTCAGGAAAAGGCAGATTCAAGTCCAGATCAGGGATAGTGTGCTGGAAATGTGGGAAGAAAGGACACCTGAAGAAAGACTACAAGTATCAGAAGGGAAAAGAAGGAGACACATAACAAGAAAACAATCATGAAGCGAATGTAACAGGTGATGTGTTGGAAGATGCATTGATTCTTTCATTAGCAAATAGTATTGATGCATGGGTGGTAGATTTAGGGGCCTCATTCCATGTCACACCTGATAGGAAGCATTTTCATGATTATGTTCAAGTATATTTTGGATAGGTTCGATTGGGTGATGATAAACCCTATAAAATCGTTGGAAAGGGTACAGTTTTCATAAAATAGAAAAATGGAAATTAGTGGATGTTGAAGGAGGTAAGGTATGTTCCATATCTAAAAAAAAAATCTGATTTCAACAGGGCAGTTGGGAGATGAAGGTTGAGTAACTACTTTCACAGATAAAACCTAGAAGGTCACAAAAGGATTTCTAGTAATAGCAAAAGGAGAAAAGGTTGGTACATTGTATTTATGCAATGGTGTTTCTAATTCTATTAATGCTTTAACCTCTATAGGAGAAGATATGACATTGTGGCATCATAGGCTTGCGCACATGAGTGAGAAGGGGATGCAGATTCTTCACTGAAGAAATTTGTTGCCAGGTTTGGAGCATGTTGATTTAAAATTCTATGAGAATTGTGGTTATGGAAAACATAAGAGATTCAAATTCCTTAGAGTTGGGAAAGAAAAGAAGAGCAAAAAATTAGAGCTTCTGCATATAGATGTATGGGGACCTTCTCAGGTATCTTCTCTTGGTGGATCTCGCTATTATGTTACTTTTATTAATGATGAAACCAAAAAAACTTGGATTTATTTTATTTCAAATAAATATGATGTATTTGATATTTTCAAGAAATGGAAAGCTTTGGTTGAAAATGAGACCGGAAAAAGGTTTAAGTGTCTCAGATGAGACAATGGAGGTGAATATTGTAGCAAAGAGTTTTATAGGTACTATTATGAGAATGGAATCCACGGAGAGAAGAGAGTTCCAAGAACACCACAAGAAATTGGTGTGTCAGAAAGGATGAACAAGACAATCATGGAGTGTGCAAGGTGCATGAGATTGCATGCAGGATCACCTTTACGATTTTGGGTAGATGCTGTAGATACTACTATTTATCTAATAAATAGAGGGCCTTCAAGTTCCTTGGATGGTTGTATTCCAAAGGAGGCATCGATCGGTAAAAATGTAAACTACTCTTTTTTAAAGACTTTTGGTTGTGAAGCCTTTGTCAGCATTAATAAAGCAAATAGAACAAAGCTTGAGGAAAAATCAAATAAATGTACCTTTATTGGATATGGTGTTAATGATTTTTGTTATTTCTTTTATGATTATGAAAAACATAAAATCATTAGGAGCAGAGATGTCATATTCAATGAAAAGTTTTGTATAAGGATTATCAGTAGGAAAAGAAACAGGAAAAAGAAAACAAAGAATACACAGTGCTTGACGAGATCATAGAAAAAGTGATGGTGCGTGAAAATGATAACGATCAACAGCTAGAACAACAACCACAACAACAACAAGCACTTCAAACACCTGAAACGATACTATCCTTCATTATATTATGTATTATTAACTGATTATGGTGAAACGGGATGTTATGAAGAAGCAATGTAGGTAGAAACCTGGAAGAAGTGGGAGCAAACCATGAAAAAAGAGATGGACTCCTTAGCACATAACCAGACTGGGAACTTAGTCAGGTTTCCTATAGGTAAAACACTATTGCAGAATAAATGGGTTTACAGGCTAAAGGAAGAAGATGGAGGAACACAGAGGTACAAAGCTAGAATTTTGGTGAAGGGGTTTGCACAAAAGAAAGGTATTGATTTTGATGAAATATTTTCTCCTATTGTTAAACTGATTTCCATCAGAACTATTCTAAGTCTAGTAGTAACGAAGATTTGTATCTTGGGCAGTTAGATGTAAAGACAACCTTTCTCCATGGGGATTTGGAGGAAGAGATATATATACAGTAGCCACAAGGATATGAGGCAAAAAGGAAGGAGAAACTAGTGTGCAGGTTGAAGAAAATCTTGTATGGCTTAAAACATGCTCCAAGGCAGTGGTATCTAAAATTTGACAGGTTTATGTCTAAACAAGGTTATACTAGATGTAACTCCCACCATTGTGTTTATCTCAAAAGGAAAAATGATGATAGCTATATTATATCATTATTGTATGTATATGACATGCTTGTTGTAGGTTCTAACATGCAGGAAATAAATGTGCTCAAAAGTAAATTGGCAAAATCATTTCCAATGAAGGATTTGGGTGCCGCAAAACAAATCCTTGGTATGAGAATAACTATAGAGAGGAATAATCGCAAATTAACATTGTCTCAAAGTGAGTACATAGAAAAAGTGTTGAAAAGGTTTAATATGCAGAATGCAAAACCAGTTAGTATACCTTTGGCTAGCCATTTCAAATTAAGTAAGGAGGCATGTCCCAAGACTCGAGAAGAAATGGCTCATATGTCTAAAGTTCCATATGCATCAACAGTTGGAAGCTTAATGTATGCAATGGTTTGCACAAGGCCTGATATTGCACATGCAGTGGGAGTCGTAAGCACATACATGAACAATCTAGGAAAAGAACATTGGATGGTGATGAAGTGGATTCTCAGGTATTTGAGAGGTACCACAAATCAAGCATTATGTTTTGGCAGTTCAAACATTGCTCTACGGGGATATGTTGATGCAGATATTGCAGGTGATAGAGATATCAGGAGGAGCACTACAGGATATGTATTTACTATAGGTGGAACAGCTGTTAGTTGGGTTTCAAAAATCCAAAGTGTTGTTTCACTTTCAACAACAGAAGTAGAGTATGTTGCTGCTATAGAGGCCAGTAAAGAAATGATTTGGTTACAAAGGTTTCTAGATGAATTGGGTAAGAAGCAAGAGTTGCGCAAGTTATATAGTGACAACCAGAGCACCATACATCTTGCAAAGAACTCTGCATTTCATTCCAAGACTAAACATATATAGCTCAAGTACCATTTCATACGGTCATCATTCGAAGATGGATAGTTGAAGATAGACAAGATACACACTAGCCAGAATCTTGCAGATATTCTAACGAAAGCTATGACTAGGGAGAAACTAAGAATCTGCTCAGTTTCAATTGGTCTTCAAGTATAATGAAGAGTATGAGAAGCAACCAGGTTCAAAGAGGAGTCATTTTCTAGCAAATGAAGCAGCGGTGGAGTTGCTATAATTAGTATCCAAGTGGGAGATTATTGGGCGTGGAGCTTGATTATCTTCTATATTCAAAGGTATCACCGCATTGGACCCCAGTTTGAAATGGTGTGGCAACACCGCCCATAAAATATTCGTTGTAGGGGGGGTTTGGGGGGCGGATACGACCTTTGGGGAGCCCCCCCTGGCTGGGGGTTTTAGGGGCAGTGCCCCCGAAGCTAAAAATAGATGTAAAATTGCCTTGTAAAATTCTAGTAATTTCTAGTCAATCTGGGTCGTTCAATATATATAAGGGAATTGTATTGCGTCTATGTATATCTGTATTCTGAGTGCGGAAGAGAGAGGAGATTGAGAGTGAAGAGGGAGTTAAAGTGGAGCTGTTGTAGGTTGTATCTCTTCAGTTTGTTGGATAATATAATAAAAGAAGGTTGGTTATTGCTTTGTGGACATAGCCCAAACTGGGTGAACCACGTATATCTATGTCTCTCTTGTTTTATGCATTTTCAGTGTTTATATTTCTGCAATATTTTATGTGTTACATTGCTCTGTAATATATAATTCTCTAATATCCAGTACTTTCATTCAAAGCCTAACAACTTGAAGTTTGATCTTTAGAACACAAATGGTGAAGTCAAGGAAGAAAGTATCCAATCCTCCCAAGGATGTGTCTCCCTCTGCTACTAAGATAGAAGATAGTCAATTTGAGGAGGCTCTAAGGTTCAATGGAAACTTCAATATATGGGAAGCAAGAATGAGAAATTTCTTATAGACTCAAGGGATTGAAATCTGGAAATCAGTAATTGATGATAGAAGGATGGATATAGAATCCAAGGACTACAATGCAAAAGCAATAAAGGCAATCTTGAACAAGCTACCTGATTCTATAAAGAAAAATCTAGGAAAATATTCATCAGCAAAGGGTATGTGGGACAAAGTCCATGACCTTCACTAAAAAGGAGCATTGACAATGACCATCGGTCAAGAAGATGATGGAAACCAAGAAGGAAATCGAGAACCCATCATAGAAGCTAAAAATGAGAATGATGACATCAAGGCTGATGCAGACATAGAAGATGAAGAGAATGAAAAATATTTTTTAGAATATCTCCTCACTCAACATATGGCTGTCATGGAAGAGATTAACAATTTGAAAAAGGAAAATAAGAAACTTAAGAAGGTAGCACTAGCTGGTGATCTAGATCAAACAAGAGATACAGTCGACCTTGTCAAGCTTCAAGTACAAGAAAGGGATGAAGAGCTTGCAAAGCTTAAGAAGGAATTTCATCAAAGCAAAAGAAAGCATCATGAAGAAGTGATATCCATGACAAATCAATTGGATAAAGCAAAGAAATGGGAAGATACCTTTTCAACTCAACTTGAACAAAGGCACAAGAGCTTGAACAAACTTGGAGAAGAGAATTTCTCAGTACAAGGTAGAGGTTTCCTCTCTCAAATCTCAACTAAAAGAAGCAAGGAAACACTCTCATGGAGCTGAATATACCATGGAAGCATTGGAAATCATAGAAGAACATGTTGATGAAGTAGGAAAGGAAAGAAACACCATGATCTGTGAACTAAATGCAAAGGATGAAGGAATCTTCAAATTAAAATCTAACATCAAGCTTCTCAGGGCTTAAACTTGTAAAGCTACAAGGATCAAGGAAGAAATGGAGAGCAGTCAAGAAAAGAATGAAGAAAACTTCAAAATGAAGTCAGATGGCATGTCCCTTAAAATAGAAGCAGTTGAAGCTACTCGTATCAAGGAAGAAACTAAGAAACAACATGCTAAGAAGAGTAATGAGTGTGAAAGATTGGAAGAAGAGATTATCTTCCTTAGAAAAAGGATTGAAGGGATGATCAAAATCTTGAAGAGCTCTCAGGCCTTGGATGACATTCTCAGTTATCATAGATGTCCATTTCATAAATCAGGTCTTAGGTATGCAGGTGAATCCTCAAACAATAATGAAAATGCTTCAAACAAAAGGGATGTGAAGAAGCCAAAAAGAAATGGTGATGCTCCCAGTTCCAGCAAAGGCAAGGAGAAACGTCAAGGCTAAAATAGAATAAATCCTGCTCTAAGAAGAAATGTAGATGATGTCAAATATGCGAGAGGTAATGATTATCATCAAAGAACCTCAAGGCAAAAAAGCTTCAGAAGTACATCAAGGAAATATCCATCTGCCAGGTACCAAAGTTCAATTTTTGGTTATTGTTATTCTTGAACAAACTTTGGTCACATGGCAAAAGACTATAAATCATATCATAAAGATAGATATTATAGTCCCCAACAATCTGCAAGAAACAACTTTTCAAGAAGAAATCATGAATTCTTATTCATGAACAATGTAGAATGCTTCAAGTATCACAATATTGGTCATATGGCACGTGATTTTAACTTAACTTGGGCTCTTACACAAGCTAGAACCATGAAAAAGAAGAAAGCTACACAAGTATGGAGAAGGAAGCAAATACAATCTGAAAGTCCCTTGAGCTCTCCATCCAACAACATATGTCATTGGCCTGAATTTTGACAATCTGAGCATTTGATGGGAAGACTCTGCCAAAAGAAATGATGCATATAGTTAAGGGGAGCCTCTGATTCTTGATCATTATTGCAGAAGCGATTTATGAAAAGGTCCCTATGAAATCCCTGTTGAGTTATATTAATAGTCATTCCTTGGTAGAGATCATTTCTTAGGGGTACTTTGTTGAAGAACATGATCCTGTAACCATTCTTTGGACTGTTGTTAAAGATCCTTTCCACTTAATCACTAAGTAGTATTTGGAGCGACAGAGAATGTCATCTAATTCTAGAGAAATAGGGCAAATAACTATGGTGCTAATATTACGACGCTAAATGTCTAGACTTAGGGATTTAATGTGAGAACATATAAATTATGGACACTAATAGAGTCTATCTTCAAGAAAATAGATACATCTAGAGTGGAGTTTGAAGTAAGACCATCTAGCAACTTATAACAAAATTGAAGCATTGCAAGATGATGCAAATCAGAAAAATGAATTTAAAAGGAAGTCATAGATTGGATATCTAAAGCTTCTAGGGAAATAACTTGCTGAGATATGTACAAGAACAAAAGGAAAAGATGGCTCATAGAAACAAAATTACTGTGCAGTCAAATATAACTTATGCTAATACTAGTCACTGAGAAAATATAGCAACACTAAGGCACAACGTCTCACCATTTCATCCAAATGTAGTGATGATGAATACTGGATGGCAATGACTCAAGAAGAAGCACAGAGACGCAAAGCAACTCATATCTGAAGAAAGATAACAAGAAATAAAATTTTAGTGGCATTTTCTCTTGATTCTGACTATGAAGGCCTCTCAATTATGACTATGGAAATAACAACATGGATTGAAGCATAAAAACCCTATACTTGGACACTTGGTGCATGACTATTTACAATCTGATTGAAAGGATTGAAGTAGAGAAATTTTTAAGAATTTTTGAAGCCATGAAAAAATAGTTATGAGACATGAAGAGGGAATAATGTACTAATTGATAATAAAGCATCAATCCTTCTATCTTGATTTAAAAGAAGAGAACTATTACAGGGGGAGTCACGGACCCATGAAAGTTTACCATTCATGAAAAACAGAAGCAGTTTGATAGGGGGAGTCCCAGAGCACTCCTTTGCCTTTGATGCCAAAGGGGGAGAGAAGAAGAATATTGCTATCAATAACAAAGGGGGAGATTGTTGACCTAGGTTGTCATTTATGTCAATATGGCAATATTCTAGATACTAGATGATGATATGAAGCCAAGGGGAAATAGAGCAGATCCATGAAGAGATCTGAGAAATTCCATTAGGATAGCCAAACCATAAGCAAGGGTGTGTTAATGGAGGAGTTAACAAAGGAGAGATACCAAAGCTATTGAAGAATATCAGAATAATAGAGGCATATTTCAGAATATCAGAGCAAGGGAGGCATATCGGAAAAGGAAAAAGCTATCAAGGTATGAAGGTATCAGAGGAGGTCTTTGAAAGACATTTCCAAGTCAGAGTAGCCACATTGGAGAAAGAGGAGCAAACAGAGCAAAAAGAGGAGCAAACGGAGCAAACAGAGCTATCAGAGAGCATATTGGAGGAGTAAAGAATAGACAGACCCATCGGAGGAGAAAACAAAGCTATCGAAGCTCAGGATGAGTCTTATTGGGAGTAATAAATGCCAAAGAGTCTTATTGGGAATAATGTATGCTAGAGAAAGAAGAGCGGAATACATATATGCAGAAGAGTTAAAGGAGTGAAGCATAAAGAATAGCGGAAGAGTTAAAAGGAGTGGAGCTATATATAAGATATGTATATGTGAAATACATTATCGGGATCAATATAGTGTATATGCATGGAAATACACTATCGGAGGTGGAAGACTTAGTTATATTGCAAATACACTATCGGAGGCGGAAGACTTAGTTATAGTGGAATACACCATGGGAGCGGAGAAGTATATATATATATATGAGTATTAGAGGAGCGTTATATATATATTATATATAATATATATATATATTATATATATTATAGTTATATATATTTCGGTGATATGATAATCGATGTTTCAGTTATTTCCATCGCCCAAACCCCTGACAACGACTATAGTGTGACCCGATGGAACATATAAGTTTGGTGATAAACAATGAAGTTCCACCAAAGTGTTCCAAAGGTGTTTTTAGTGTATTTTAGATTTTCAAGCTCTAATCCTTGGCACATTAAAACATGCAACATTGCAATATATATATAAATTTCATATAACTATGATACATGCAGTCCTGTTGAAACATTGAAATACGATTTAATATGATCTCAAGAAATTAAAACTATTTTCTCGTGAAACAAAAATCTTACAAGATTAAATGATCATGATACATATATCGGACCAGTGAGACTCGAGAGTCTATAGAGCCATAGTTGTCACGAGAGAGATGAGGAGAGAGCATCTGTTGAGTCTAAGAGAGTTCTTCATGTTGTTTAGAGGAACTTGGAGAGTTTGATTCTCCGAGTTCTAATGGAAGTAATACAGGATCTCCTTGAGGCTATATAGAGAAGATTGGTTGGAGTACCACGAGAGCGTGTGCGACTCTTTCGACGAGTGGAAAATGCGATTTCTTTCTTTCGAGATTCTCATCCAGGCTAGGGCCTACAACTTTATATTTACCTAACTCATCTTTTTGATATATGGACATGATCGGGCTTAAGCCCTAATTTTGTGGACAATTTGTCCACATTTTGTAACATTTTTACATACTATATATATCTATATACAAATATTTTGTGATGATTCGATCATATATAGAAATTATTTTGTGATATTTTGATTTAATTTGATGAATGATTAATATGCCAATCTAATTCTTGGTTAGTTATAGAATCAACAAATGAATTATCTGGTCATGAAATATGAATGAAAGTAATAAAAGTGAATGGTGTTTGCAATAATATCACTATCATAAATTTGGCGATGTGTTAAAGGACCCTTCACACGATAAATGTTATTTAATTGAGATATAATCAATTGTAAATCCAAATAAACCACTAATGATTTAATACCATAAGATATTGCTTCAGATAGTAAATTGATAACGACACTATACTCTACCATATTATTAGAAATAGGACCAACACATATGCTTCTTGATAATAACAACTAAACAAATGGATAATATATTACCCAAGCGTTGAGAGCTAAATTCTATGTATCTCTACTAGCACCATGTGTGAATCCTAGATATATGAAATCACCCATCGAAACATGCAAAGGAAGATAAAAAAAAATCATCATCACCATGAGACCCATAGATAGAAAAAAAGTATTATGTATAATATTTGAAAATCGAAGAAAATGTTAGGAAAGAGCCTAGGTATAATACTTCTTGAGATAGAGCCCATTTCTGGGCTCCAACAATGCATTTCCTTCAAAGTCAACTAATTCATACACACCCTTCTTCAAGATACTTTTAATAAGAAAAGGATTGTACCTCATAGATTTGAATTTTCTTGCCCCCAAGATGTTTTTATCTTGTTCATAGACCAAAACAAGGTCACCTTCAGAGAAAACCCTATGCCATACAGTCTTCTCATACTGGGCTTTTACACTTTTCCTATGATGTTCCCAACGTTGTTCATCGAGATGTTCCAAATGAATGAGGTGTTCTTCAAGACTCTAGGTGTCTGGAAGAAGATGGATTGGCAATTTGAGAGATGGAATTTCACATTCTACAGGAAAGATTGATTACAAACCATAATCCAATTGAAAAGTAGTAAAAATCATAGTAGTCTTAATAGACATTTGGTATGCCCAAAGCGCGGGATATAACCTAATGTGCCAGTTGTACTTAGCTTGATTGATCATCCTTTGTAGGATAGTATTCATGGATTTATTGACAAATTCTACTTATCCATTAGCTTGAGCATAGTAATGAGATGAATGCTACTTCTAAAATCCCAACATCAAAGCCAACTCAAACATCATATTATTCTGGAAGTGACTACAATAATCAATGACAATCTCTTTAGGAATACCGAAGCATGAAATGATTTTATTGAACATTAAAGGAGTTGTTGTATCACCAACATTGTTAAAAGTAGCCATATATTTCACCAACTTAGTGAAGTAGTCTACTGGTACGA
This sequence comes from Pinus taeda, assembly GCA_000404065.3. Classification (NCBI taxonomy): domain Eukaryota; kingdom Viridiplantae; phylum Streptophyta; class Pinopsida; order Pinales; family Pinaceae; genus Pinus; species Pinus taeda. The sequence continues at coordinate 316,985 of APFE030559239.1, forward strand.
TTATATACTTGTGGCCCTTAGCCAAATCTTGGTTACAAGTAGTAAAATCAATACACCAGTTAGTAAATGGACTAACGGGATGACAAGAAAAAGTGAAGATGAATGAGTCCACATTTTTTGGGTATAAAATTGACAAGCATGACATTTCTTGACCATTTCAATACAATATTCAAATTTCGAGGGCCAAAAATAACCTGCACGCAATATTTTTTGCGTTGTAGAAAGCCTAGATATATGACCTCAATAAGATTCATTGTGGCAGTGATTTGAAACTAACTCAACTTCTTCTAATTTTAAAAATGTCTAAGGATTGAATCAATCCCACATATAAAGTATCACCAATGATAAGATCATTTTTAACTAGGTGATGCAATTTTCAATGTTCATCCTTAGAAAACGACTAAGGACACTTCGAATTTTGGAGATATATGATGATGTCTCTATACCAAGGATCTTGTGAGGACATAAGAAAGAGATGCTCGTCTAGAAATGATTCTTCATAAATAACATCTCCTTCACAAGGCAATTTCAAAATCAACTATGAAAAAATAAAAGATTTATTCGACTTAGGTGACATAAAATTGAGATCAAAGTCTTGTAAAATGGCAATCTATTTATTGTATTTTCCCCCAATCACTCACCTACTAAGAGCAAATTGAAATGGGTTGATGCCAACGAATACGAAAAAAAATCTAAGTAGAATGTGATGATAGAGTCATTGGATGGCATGAAAGGCAAAGCGAAATTATCAATATGAGAATACCTAAGTTTAGGACCAACTATGCCACAAATTAGATAAAAAATCTCATTATCCCTAATGGAGTTATCTTCCTTAACCAAAACCATACCAATAGTTGATTCTGTTGTTATGACGTACAAGAGGAAATATCTACTACAATTAGGTGGACTCGGAAGAGGAGGAGAGATCAATTCCTTTCTAAAAGCTTCGAATGGTCATTGCGAAAAATCATCCCAAATAAATGGAACTCTTTCCTTAAGTAAACACATAAATCCTTTTGTGATCTCAACATAGTTTACGATAAATCTCCTTAAACAAATGGGTTTTCTTTGGAGACTTTAAAGTTAACATATACTCGACCGGGCAGGAAATTGAAGTATTGCCTCAACCTTAAAGGGGTCAACACAAATCCCTTCATTAGACATGATGAATCCCAATAATCGACCATATGTAACCACTAATATGCACTTATTAGGGTTCAACTAGATTTTATAGTAATGACATCTCTTAAAAACTAAATGAAGGTGTTTTGGATGTTCCATTCTCTTGCGAGAGTGATAATATAAATCATCCAAATAAGCTTCAATTATATGTCTGATGTCATGGAAAGAATAGGAAATAGCCCATTGAAAGGTAGCCCTAGAATTTTTAAGGCGAAAAGGCATTTTCTTTTATGAAAACATACCCCAGGGGTAAATAAATGGTGCCTTTTATTGATCTCTAAGATGGATTGTTATTTGATTGTATCCAGAAAATCCATCCATGAAGGAAAATATTTCATTTCTTGCACACTCATCAATAATTTGATTGATAAAATCGATGCATACACAGATTGTTCCTTTCTTTTTATTGGTAGGGACTCGATCTAAAACCCATTCAGTCAAAGGTACCTTCCATAAGAAGCTTCTCCTCGTTATGCTTAATAGCCACAACTTTATGAGGATTAACCAGCCAAATCATTTCCCATATGGTCTTTTCCTTTTCGTAAGTCTTGACCTTGATGAAATATTGAAGGATTAATTCTAGGCATTTCTTCATAATACCAAGCGAATACATCTTGAAAATATTTAAAGAGATTCATACATTTTTTTATTACTTCAAGGAAACACTGAGCTATAATGAAGATATTCTCAATAACATTATTATTCCTAGAAATGCTTACCAGAAGATTTTCCTAAATATTAGACATGTTACCCTCAACAAAAATATGTGATGAAGCCAAACGGTTTAAAATTTTATGAACACTTCCACTTGAGGAAACTACACAAATTTCATTAAACTTCACCCAAGTTAAGGATAAAATAGGAGTGATGGGCCACATCATCCCATAGCTTTCTAGACCGATCACTGCTTCTTAAAGTTCCTCTTCAGATGTTAAAACAATATCAAGGAAATCCATAGCCGAAGTAGAATCAACTCTCCATACCAGAGCCACGTCATTATCTGCATGCTCTGATTGGGGAGGGATGTGATGAGAATTTGCAGAATTCACAATACATTGATACATAATTTCCTTTTCAAATATCGGATAAGCCATTACACCCACCCTCCCTTCTTCTAATATGGCAGCAGGAGGAGGCAAGGGCCAAGGATATGAAAAAAACGAGTTCTAAAAGAACATTGTAGAGGAGAGATCCTATAAGATGAAATGGCATTGACATGAACAAGAGGAGATGGAAGATCAAAAGTACCCATCAAATCTGAACAGATTCCAACTCCTAAATTCTCAATAGGTTTCTTTGTATTTTTCACCAAGGATACGATATAGTCAACAAACACATTAATGAGTTCATTGGGAGAATAACCTAACTAGTCAATCATAACAATTCTCCCTTCATGAGGAAAAAATATTATGTGGAATAATGATGAGACAATGGAATCCATTAAGTAAACCCAATTTTGACCCGATAAGAGATTATAATTGAGGTTAGCATCGACTATCTCAAATTCTATGTTAACAACCTTGCCTCCTACACAAATAGGAAAGGCAGGGAGAGTCCCATGAGGCCTATGAGAATGAAAATCGAATGTAGTTAAGAGATTAGGAGAGGGAATAACTTCACGGGACCCAATAACTTTCCAACATGACAGAGACATGATGCATATGGAAGCCCCTTCATCAACTACAATTTGAAATATGGTATTCTTCTGATATGTAAATTGAATATGAAAATCCATATGATGAGGGAGTCTCATTTTAACGTTTGAAATGTCAAATGTAATTAACAAAGAGTTTTTCGGGTCTACTTTTCTGATCAAACTGAGTAAAGCACTCATTTATGCATGACATAATTAGAGAACATCTAATGCAAACATACCATAAGGGATATGAGCTAAATCTTCAACAATGGTCTGAATAACCATAGCATTGGGATTATAAGTCAAACATTTTTAAGATCCTTTCGACATCCAAGTTATAGGCCCAATTGTGGGCCTCTCTATATGGAGAGGTTATGGGGTATTAGAAGTAGATTTAGCCTTAGAAGGTTTTGGCTCTCAATAATCATGAGCTCTAGCTAAAATACCAACATGATACTTAACCATATATATTCGATGTAGAGTCACCATCCTAGTTTCCCCCTATGGGGGTTTTAGTACTATCATTTGCACCAATAAGTAATATCTTCCATTGGGAAAAAGGATTAGTAAGAACAACCTATGAACTAGAAGAACCCTACAGAGTTAAAAGGCACTGAGCATCCTAAATCTTTGGGAAAATATGGGTAAGATGATCCCCACTAGATAACTTGCAGGGTAATTTAACCTTCTCTCTCAATTCCTTCTTTCCCTTAGCAATATGATTACTAGGTTTATTCTCATTTCCCATCCCTCCCTTATATTTCTTCTTAGCATGTCCCTTATTCTTCCCATCAAATGTTTAATTTCCTTTGGGATTTGAATACTGCACAACATTAACCGCTAAAGTTTGAGAAGGAGAATACACTAATGTTGTAGTCTATGTTGAAGATCCATATTTTAATGACAATTGTTGTAATTGATTCAAAAAACTAGTTGTATTACTATTGATTGATCCTATAATTCCATTGGCATGGGGGCTTAGTTTCAGTTTGGCGAGATCGATCTTTGGTCTAGGAGCATCAACAATTTTTTTATAGAGGAATATAGACTTGTAATAAATAATTTCTAACTGATTGGCTCTAAAGATAGCCTGCTCTTTGGTGAACACCCTCGAAAGTGACACATCCTTATATATATTCGGTTGTAATGATTTAAAAATCCATAGAAGGAACTCATTAGGGATATAATCCTTGATTAATCTCTTCCTTTTGCGACTCTCTTGAACGTGGTTAGAAATATGAGTAGTGTTTTCCTACTTAAAATTAACCAGGAGTTCAGTTTCAACATCATAACGGATAGGAAATTGAAAATGATTGAGAAACATTATAGCTAATTCACTAAACATAGAAAAAGTACCCCTTCTTAACTCAATATACCATTTATTTTCATTTCTAGTTAAGGTATCTCAGAAAAGTCTCAACCTAATTTAATCATCAATAAAGGAATTCGATGAGAAAGATAAGTGGAAAGTGGTTATATGGTCTACTGGATCCTCACCAAACTTCCCTTCAAATTTTGGAATGTGAGACGAAAGTTTAGTGGGGACTGGAGGCCAAGATAGATTATAACAGATCATATTGCTATTTAGTTTTGAAAAATATGGAAAATTAAGAATTTCCAGACATGGTAAGTGTGAAGGAACAACAAAATTCAAAGATCCAACAGTGGATTTCCAAGAATTAGAGAAAGAGTATCCTAGATTTTGAGAGGCACTAGGAAGCCACAAATTACCCCCTACTGTAGGATTACCAGTCATAGGAAAACTTCCTACCAGCTAAACTTTATGTGAAGGGGAGAGCCCCTAGTAAGGATTTTAAGCACTATCCAAAGGAGGAAAAAGCTATGAAGTACCAATAGTAGGGAAGGGCATACTCTCTTGTTGACCAAACAAATGGGAGAGATTCCCATACCTAAAACCACTAATATAAGGATTTTCCCATCACTGGTTCCCTTGAAAATGTTAATATTTTGAGTTTGACAAGAGAAGGACATTGATCCTAAATTCCCTGATGGATTCAAATAAGGAACATGTCCACTTGCAAAAGTGAAACCTTACAAATATGTTGAAACACTATCCATTGAAGTCATATATGTGGAAGCAACAGAAGGGAAGGTCGAGGGAACTCAGGGAATCCCACTTGATGGCATCCCAAAAGGAGAAGAACTAGTGAAAGGAGTGGAAGGTTGGGAACCCCCACTAAGGCCTGGATTTGATTTCACTCAGGGACTAACCTTTTCATTTGATCCTTCCCTTCAGTTCAAGTTTGAGTAGTTCCATCTTCATTCTATGCCCCTATGGCCGTTTGGTGAGGCAAAAGAGTGTGGCATCGAGGAAGGCATTTGGAGTTGACAATATATTTGAAAATGATTTGAAATTTGATGAGAATCTGAATTCAGTGGCCTTGATGCACTATTATGATAAAGTGGGCCATCCTATGTGCTATAATGATTATGGGATTTTTCGAGACAAGGAGTTCTACTAGAAGATCTTTTCACTATCTTTTTGTGGGTGGGAAGAAGTTATAGATAGTGTTTTCCTTGATTTGTCTTGCCAGGTTTGGTAAAGAGGATGGGGGTACTATAACAAGCCTTCCTCATGGGAAGAGTATAGTTATTCATTCCCACCAGACGAAAGTAAGTTTAGCCTAGTTTCTCAAGTTCAGGCTATTCTATCGGGGTCAAAAGTGTTCGTTCTAACTGGTCTAGGTGGATGACTCACTCAAAAATGTTCATGGGAAAATATATGTAGGATATAACACAATTTGAAGTTCACCCTACTCTGTAATCCTTTTAGGAGAGTGGTCTTATTCTTGTATTTATGACCCAGATAAAATTCCAGTGGTTTTTTTATGGGTGTGAGGATTATATAAATGGTGTTTTCCTTTATTTGTCTTACCAGGTTTAGAATTTTCTAGTTGACAAAATCATTGTGGTCCAAATGATAGAGAAGGGTACAACCTCATTCAATTATGAGCATGTTTTTCATGAATTACAATGAAAAAGATTCATCAATAACTGAGATTCAGTGGATGCAGTAGAGTAGCATTGGAGTAGTTCTTATGACTCAAGAAAATGCAACAGAAATTCTGATCTTGGGTTGAGTAGCGGAGGATGCAACACAGCAGATGAAAATTCAAATGGAGTTGGCATGGTGGGCTGGTCAATTTAATGCTAGGAGTTGTCATGCGAGGTGATAGAGATGGAGCTAACGGAGGAGCATTTTGGGGAGGTGGCAAAGATGGAGGTGATAGGGAATAGGAGGGTTGGATGGCCATAATAATGAACCTTTTGGATTACCAGAATCTTAAAAAAGGCGCATTATAAACTACTAGAAAAAAAACTATATTCCACATGAATATCATCGGTCATTTTTTTTTACTTTTATATCGTTACTTTTAATTTATAAATTTACTTTTCCTTTTATTTTTTACTTTTTATTTTATTTTGATCTCGTTAAAACATTTACTATATATTAATGTTTTTATTTAGTTTAATTTTTATTCAGTAGATATTACATTATATTACATGACACTAAGTTACAACATCTC
>APFE030559239.1:325388-341156 GCA_000404065.3 Pinus taeda
AACAATTTGAAGTTCACCCTATTTCGTAATCCTTTTAGGAGAGTGGTCTTATTCTTGTATTAGAGGAAGGTTTACGACCCAAATAAAATTCCAGTGGTTTTTTGCTAGCGCGAATATGTTATAGATGGTGTTTTCCTTTGTTCATCTTGCCAGGTTTAGAAGTTTCTAGTCCATAGAATCATTGTGGTTCAAATTCTAGAGAAGGGAAAAACATATCTCAATTATGTGCATGTCGATCATGAATTACAATGAAAATGATTCGTTAGTAACAGAGATTCAGTAGATGCAACAAAGTAGAAGTGGAGTAGTTCTTCTGATTTGAGCGATGTAGCGGAAATTCTAGGCTTGGACTGAGTAGTAGAGGATGCAGTGCAGCGGATGAAAATTCAAATGGAGTTGGCATGGTGGGTTGGTGAAGTTAATTCTAGGAGCTAGTGTATGAGGTGACAAAGATGGAGGTAATGTAGGAGCGTTTTGGCAAGGTGACAAAGATGGAGGTGACATAGAATAGGAGGGGTGGATGGCCATAATAATGAATTTTTTGGATGAGTGGAATCTCCGAAAAATCACATTATAGACTACTAAAAAGAACTATATTCCACATGAATATCATCAGTCATTTTTTTTTACTTTTATTATTATCGTTACTTTTAATTTATAAATTTACTTTTCCTTTTATTTTTTACTTTTTATTTTATTTTGATCTCGTTAAAACATTTATTATATATTAATCTTTTTATTTAGTTTAATTTTTATTCAGTAGATATTACATTATATTACATGACACTAAGTTACAACATCTCTACTTTATTAAATCATTTTAATTTTGGATCTACCAAGCTCCTAGAGGGATCAAACCTCTTTTCACTCTAGGATACATTTGCTTCTTAAGAGATTTGATCCTCTCAAGCCTTTGTGGATCAAGATTTAAGATGAATCTAGGCCACTTTAATTTCACCCTTTAAATATGCTATATTACACATGAATACCATGGATCAATACCATGGTTCTCATAACATGGGTCAATACCATGTAGATATTTTTATCTTACCTTTAATTTTTTATTACTTTTATTTTATTTTGACTTAGAAAAAATGGTTCCACTTAGGATTATTTTTATTTTTAAGGTTACACATAACCTTTAGTTACATTACAACATCTCTACCATACTAACATGGGAGCCCAATAAATTTATATTAATATATCATCCATTTATATTTATTATATTTATTTATTTTTATTTAAAATTGATACTATTCATTTGGATGTTGTTGTGAGTTATTATTTTGAAATTTTAGTTAAGGTTATTATTATAAGAATATGTAGCTATAAAAAAATCATCAAATCACTACATGATAGCTTTCAAGGATATCCCTGCCCTTTAGGGATATGTGTGCCATTAGTGGAATTTTCATACTAGGTACATTATTTGTTGCACCCTAGATATATTTGAAGGGGAAATCCTAAACCTTAAACCATAAGGGAAGGTTATAAGAATCAAGGTCAAGAAAATTGGCTTGTCCCACCATACATGACCTCTTAAGCATACACTTACCCTCTAAGTTGGAACGTTGATGATGAACACCATTATGTGGTTTTGAGCACCAAGTATAGGTCATGGGGAAATAAATATGGTCATTACTAGGAAATTGAGCCTCAGAACTTAACAAAAGATTATAGGAATCCAAATTCAAGAGTAAGGTGTCAAAACACATTTAATTTCTCCATAATATGAACACCCTGTAGTTGGGAAACGAGGATCTTTATAGAAATTTGATATCTAGGTAAGAGTACCATTCCTTTGACCATGGTTGGGGGAGGAAACTAAAGCCTCAAGCCCTAAAGGTATATTATCAAGCTACACATGGCCATTTGAGGATATCCTTGCCATATGAAAATGGATTCTAGATGCCACTAGTTAGTTTGAGTAGTGAGTACTAATCCCAAGATCCCATAAATCATTTAGTGAAAAAATTCATGTATTAGGTACTACAAAAAGATTATAGGAATATAAGGAATGGCCTTATTTAGATAGCTCAATTTTTTATTTAGATTTATAGGCACCTAAAGGATTTCATTATTACCTAATCCATGGCCTCCTTCCCTAGATCATTTCTAGTCCCTTGGGAAACATATGTACTATTCAAAACCACTTAGTGGTACCAAAGAACCTAGTCATAGGCTAAAAAAATCCTTATGAGGCCATGTGTGGTTATTTGAGGCATCCTTCTTAGTTGTAGATGGATGGAATATTCTATTACAATATAAGTTTAATGTTTCCACCCATGACTACCTGGAGGGTCCGAGGACCCATGTTCCGACTGTAGTTGTTGGCCCTCGATTCCTATTACCATTATTTAGAGCTTAAGTATATGATTTTTTCCCAAAAAACATTCAAAACAGTTTGACCTAAACATAATGCTAAAAAAAATTCAATAGAGTACATCTCATGTTGTATTCTAAATACATAAAAAATAAATGAATACAAACCATGTACATAATTGTGAGCATGCTGCAAAACTCCAAGATAGATAAGATAAATTATTTTCCTAATAAGTTTTTCAAACATATGAGAACCTTATTGAAATAATGAGATATATTTATATAATTGTAATGTTGAAATTTAATACATCCACCTTTGTCTTTATGTGACTTGTTCCATTTTAGTATAAGTCTCCTCTTAGGAAATATTTGTTATGAAACCAGCTCACAAAAAGATAGAGAAGATAGATCAACACCTTAGAAATAAGCCTCTTCGAGGGGGCAACCTCATTTACATTACACAAATGAACAATTCTTAGATGATACAAATGACAGGACCTCCTTTCTATATATAGCAGTCTAAGGGGTCATAATATAATCAAAGCTGACATAACAATAATAATGTAAGGGCACAATAATAAAAATAGTGGGCTTCTATGGGGCACAATAATAACAATATGGGGACTACATGGGAACAACAATATAATAAGTAGGTTTTACTAATAACAATAAGTAGTTACACTAGTAGTATAGGGACCTAACATGCCCCTCTCCTTCAAAAAGTGTTGTCTTCAACGCTTGAGTAGTTCTTGATGCTTCTGTATAAGATTCTTATACTCCCATGTGGAATCTTCAGCTGCTAAGTTCTTACACTTGATGAGATACACTGAAATTGATCAATTCCGTAGCTGTTGGGTTGTTGTTTATGTGACTTCTCTAGGTTCCAATATGATTTTTCCTTCCTCATCAAGTTCTAGAAATATTTTTTGAACTGGGATCATTTGCAACTTTTGAATGAGTGGCCACACTTCTTCATCCTTCTCCTATTCATCCTTTGCTTCATTTATCCAATCTGGTTGGATAATAAAAATAGCACAAAACAATGCTTCCATATCCTCATCCTTTCTTTAGAGTGCATCTCTAGCAAAAAATTTCTCCACTTTTCCTTAGATGATGTCAAAGTCATAACCCAACATATTTGTGACCCATTTTTTCTATTATTCTAAAGATAATATTTGTTCTAAAAATTATTTAAGACTATCATGATCCATTTTTACGTTGAGGCATCTTCTAATTGGGTAAGGTCTCCATTTCTTAAGTGCATGTAGTATTGCCAACATTTCCTTCTCATGAATAGCTTGCTTGAGATGTAACCGTAAAAATACCCAATCACCTATATCAAAACATTTTTCACTGCGATATTGATCTACCTATTTGTTTCATTCGATTCTGCACCAAAGTAGTGTTATCCTTTAAAAGTTGGAGAACTTGTTGTTGATGCTTGATGTGATCTTTCACTGCTTGAAATTTTTTCTTCTTGATATGTCCTTCTATCTTAAGAGTTTGAGGAGTGGTAATTTCTTCCAATGCTTTACAAGATATGGTCATATTCATTTCTTGATGCTCAATGTGATCTTTCACTTCTTGAACATTTTTCTTCTTGATATGCCCTTCTATCTTGATAGTTTGAGGAGTGGTAATTCCGGCCAATGTATTACAAGATATGGTTGGATTCATTTCTTATTTCTTGATGTGATCTTTCACTTCTTGAACCTTTTTCTCCTTGATATGTCCTTCTATCTTGAGAGATTGAGGAGTGGTAATTCTTACCAACGCTTTACAAGATATGGTCGGATTCATTTCTTCATTCTCTGGGGTTGGGCCCTGGCGTATATCCTATTCTTTTGATGTTGCTTGATCCTTTTCTTCCTCCTCTTCATACTCTATGTAAAATAATTTCTTCTCAGCACACTTATCACCTTTAATGAATTTTTTATCACAATTGTAACAAAGCCCCTTTTCTCCTTTTTCTTCCAATTATTGTGGTGTAACCCTTGTAGGTTGTGGAAGGCTAGGAGAAACAACCCTTCTGTATTTATAGTTGTGAGGGGTAGACTTCCTTGCTGCCATAATTTTTCTTTCCACTTCGTAACAAAGACCTTTTTCTCTTTTTTCTTCCAATTGTTGTGGTGTTGCTATAAATAAGGCGTTGCTCTTTGTATCCTCATAATGTGCTATAATTTTCTCCGTGAAAATTGACCACACAACAAGTGGTTTACGAGAACAAAGCCCTTTATACCATAAAAATTGATATTTTTCTAAATATGAAGATGCAATACATACCTTTTGTAACAGTGGTACACCATTTAGATCAAAATATTTCTCTATCTGTAGTATCCAATTTACCGAATCCTTGCCATCAAACTTCCTTATCTCAATTTTTCTTGATTTTAGGAGCTCGATCTTGAAACAAATGTAACTCCGTAATTTTAGATCTCCAAGTTCTTAAAACTCTTCCTATGGTAGCTCTTTGAGTCCTCTTTCTAACCCTGCAAGTCTGATCAAAATTTGATTATCCAAGAAAGAGTTATGCCAAATCTCCCATGGTGACCTGATTATACACTAGTTCAATAGAGCGAAATTGTAGGACGTGCCACGTCTCCCTATTTCAACATTAGTACTTAAAATGTATATACAGAAGACTACAGGAAGTACTGTTCTTGTAACTTACGAAATTTCAATCTGATGCTCAGAGAGATAGTTATGATTATTTTCCCCCGGTCAACTATCTGGAATGTAGTTCAAGGGTCTGCAAAAACCCTAACTTAGTGAGACTATATCTTCGAAAAAATAGTGACACAAGATCTGAAATTCATAGCCAAGGTTTAGACCGATTTCTTCTCAAATGGGTTTCTGGTTTAGCTTTTGAAACTTCGTAGCGAAATAGTTATAGTGAACATCCCACGATGACCTTTTTTGGTTGAAATTTTGGATCTTGCAAAAACCCTAGCATCCTCAGATCATATCTTCGAAACTATAGCGAGACAAGCTCTGAAGTTCAGACCCGAGGTTCAACAAGTTGTATTATGAAATGGGTTTTATTTTTATCTCCTCAAACATCACATATAAAACGTTATAGCGAAAATTCCATGATGACCTATTTGGCGCAACGAAATCCTAGAATCCAAAGCTCTGATACCAAATGTTATGAAACCAGTTCACAAAAAGATAGAAAAGATAGACCAACGCCTTAGAAATAAGCCTCTTCGAGGGGGAAACCTCCTTTAAATTACACAAATGAACAATTTTTAGATGATGCAAATGACAAGAACTTCCTTTCTATATATAACAGTCTAAGGGGTTATAATATAATCAGACTGACATAACAATAATAATGTACGGGCATAATTATAACAATAGTGGGCTTCTATGGGGCACAGTAATAACAATAATCAGACTACATGGGAACAAAAATACAATAAGGGGGTTGTACTAATGACAATAACGGGTTACACTAGTATTTTACGGACCTAACAATATTTATCTTGAACAAATTTATTATCAAACCATTTCTTAATATTTTTCCAATGTGTCAAAAATTTCATTCATGGTTTATCCCTTTCTTCTTCTATCCTCAATGAGTTATTTTTTCTTCCTTACATGATTTATCATGATTGATCTATGTAATATTAGGATAATTAGATGGAAGGTGGGAAGATGTTGGAAGGATGGATGGATTCTCTTTTGTACACAATAAAATATGTGGATATTCCATTAGAAGTCTTTGGATTTAATCGATATACTCATAGGTGATTTGGCAAGGCACTGTATGAGTTCCTTTGTTTATCAATTATGGTTATTTTTATGATGCAGATAATATTTTCACTACTACATTTAGCCAACCCCATTCCCTAAGGATAATACATTTCCGAATGTGTCAATACAATGTCTTCAAATGATTACTATGTAGTTAGATTTTAATATGAAAAGGGCATAACATTGTCAAAAACAAAAGAAGTTGGAACACAAAAATCTTTGATAATATATTATTCGAGGAACTGGCTATTGACATGGCCACGAATTCTAGTTAATGGAACAACTTCTATCCAAAGAGTGAAATAGTTTGTGATACTTAGTATGTCCCTTTGTTTTAAAAGTAATGACGATATATTTCACCAATTATAACTGATCCCCACTATTCAAAAGCTTCTTCAGCTATTATTGGTAGCAAGAGAATAGCCATGTGAATTTATGAATAGAATTTTATGGTATCAACTCCTAAAAATCTTGTGCATTATTGTAACACCTCAACTAGACTCTTGGATGATAAATAGCATGTGTATGTGAAACATAAGATGGTGAGGTGAAACACATTAACTAGGTTTATGAGCTAAGTTTTTAGTTCAGGGTCAATATGGCTAAGTGCATGTGTATTCTTATGATTTTAAGCTCGTATCCACATATGTACATGTATTTTATATGCTTTGACTAGAAAGTCTGGTATTGCAGATACATTATATTATGCATGTTAATAAGCACATTATAGCTACAACTTATATCTATTGAAAGGAGTACAGGGGGCCAAGACTTCATGATATCTTAGAAAAGCGCTCATATGATTTAATAATCACTGAAACAGTACATGGATATAAACAAAGTCCATTAAATGAATTTATGGACTTCCAAATGTCAAAATAATGGCATGCACATCAAAGGAATTATAATGGTACTACTAGGAAGCTAGTTAGAGTGGATACCCAAGATGGCACGGGTAACTCTTGAAGCCCAAGGACTGAGAAAATTTCTATCTCACCAAGTTGGGTTCCCCCATTAGCCGAATTTTGAGGTAAAAAATGGGCCTAAAAAAATTTGCACTGACACAATTAGCTTTAGAAGAATGAGCTGGATTCAAGATGATGATGTCATCATATAAACCATGAACAAGAATGATGGCATGTTAAGCGCTAGAGTCTATGAAATCCGTTACCTTTATGGAATTTCTTACATAGGGAAAACTAGTAGATCATTCAAAAAACCACTCAAAGAACATATGGAAGATACCTAGCATAATCGTAGTAGAAAATTTGTCATTGTTGAACACTCCCATAATACTAAGAATCTAATCTATTTTGATAAAACCAAAATCCTTCCATCCAACCTATTCTACTCCAATCGTATCATTAAGGAAGCTTTAGAAATTGAAATAAACCCAACAATCTTAATCGAGAAGATGCTTACCATTTAAGCCATTCTTGCAAACCTACTACTTTTTTGTTACGCTCTAAACCTAGTTCCCCTTTCTTTAATACTAATTCTAACCTCTCTTAATGTAACCTCCCCTCTCCCACTCTTCTTCCTCTCTCCTTTTCCTCTTTTCTATCTCAATTCTCTTTCTTTATTTTCCATCTCTTCTAGTCTCTTTCTTTATTGTTTCCTTTCAATTCATTAAAAAAATTATTTTCCATCTCTTCTAGTCTCTTTCTTTATTGTTTCCTTTCAATTCATTAAAAAATTTATTTTAAATCCCCTCTTCCTAGGGTACTTGTTTATTTTTATTTTTTTAATTCTGTTTAATTCCTTCTATATCTCTTTTTCAATCTCACTCGTTTTTACCTTCATTAAATAAACCAATTTAATTTTTTCAAGTCATTTTAAAATTGTATTTCCAATTTATTTAAACAATTTAATCGTTTAATTTTTAACTTTCATTACCTCTTATCTTCCTTAGATTATTGCAGATTATTTCATTATACTTTTACATAAAATTACTATTATATAAATTGGGTTTGTTTTTCACTTATCTTATTCTTATTCTATTTCTAATATTATAAAATATAATAGTTTTTATAAATTTCTGATGAATTAAAAGCTAATTCCATTTCCTTTCTCGTAATTTATACTTTTATTGATTCCAATTAATCAAATAAATAACTGAGTTTTTATTTAAACACTATTCTTAGTCAGATATTTAGTGTATTAATAATAATAATTTCAATGTTTTTTGAAAAATATTTATCCAACAAAATGCCATTCTTAGTCGGCCTTTCACCTCCTTTAGTAGGTTTTCTAGTTGTTAATATTTAATATTTATTCATTTTTGCGCTAGTTTTATATTTTTATATATTTTTTGGCACTATTTTAGTTTATACATTCGAGCTTTGATTAATTTAATTCATTTATTTAATTAAAGTGATTTTAATTAAACTCTCTCTTTTATTTTGTAATTTATTTATTGATTAATTATCAAGGAATAATTAATTATTTAATCTGGTAGAGAGGCTAATTATACAACTAAGAATAAGGGCATGTGTAAATTTGTAAGCCTTTACCCATTTAAAATAAAAATAAAAATGTAAAATTATATTCTAAATAGAAAAAAATTGTGAATCAAATGTTTAAATCTTATACTTTTCAAAAATATGTTATAAAACAAGCTCACAAAAAGATAGGAAACGGAGATCAAAGACTTAAAAAACATCCTCTTTGAGGAGGCAACCTCCTTTACATTATACAAATGAACAATTCTTGGATGATACAAATGACAAGACCTTCTTTCTAGTATAGTCAGACCCGACATAAGAATAATAATGTAACAGCACAACAATAACAATAGTGGGTTTCTATGGATTACGATAATAACAATATGGGGACCACAAGGGCACAACAATATAATAACGAGGTTGCACTATTAACAATAAGAGGTTACACTAGTAGTATAGGGACCTAACATTTCTCTTTCCTTCAAAAAGTGTTGTCCTCAATGCTTGAGTAGGTCTGGATGCTTCCATATAAAATTTTCATCCTCCCATGCAGAATCTTCACCATGTAAGTTCTTCCAATTGATGAGATAGTATGAAATTGATCGATTGCATAGTTTTCGGGTTCTTCATTCCGTTATTTCTTTGGGTTCCAATATGATTTTTCCTTCCTCATCAAGTTCTGATAATATTGTTTGAAGTGGGAGATTGTCACCTATAACCTTCTTTAAAAATGAAATGTGTAAAACTTGGGGCACTCAAGAAAATGCAACAAGCTCCAGTTTATATGTTATAGAACCAATCTTTTGTTGCACCTTGTAAGGACCATAATACTTTGGTGATAATTTATTATCCTTCTTAGCTTGATTGAGGGAAATTTGTTTGTATCGTTGAGGTAGTAAAAATACATAGTTGCCTATATCAGAAACTTCTTTCACTGCGATTTTCATATGCTTGTTGTTTCATTTTATTATGCCTGAAAGTGAGTTTATCCTTTTTCTTCTTGATATATATGTCCTTCTATCTTGAGACTTTGAGGAGTGGTAATTCCTACAAATAAATTACAAGATATCGTCGGATTCATTTCTTCTTAATCTGGGGTTCGTTCTTGGTGTATATCCTCTTCTTTTGATGTTTCTTGATCCTTTTCTTTGTCCTCTTCGCAATCTATGTAAAATAATTTCTTCTGAGCACATTTATGACCTTTAATGTATTTGTAATCACAACTGTAACAAAGACTGCTTTCTCTTTTTTCTTCCCATTGTTGTGGTTTCCACCTTGTAGGTTGTGAAGGCTAGAGGCAACAACACTTCCTTCTTTTTAATTATGTGTGGTAGGATTCCTTGTTGCCATAATTTTTCTTTCAATGTTTCTTTCCAACTTGAATGCTTTCTCTATTGAGTCAGTTTCCCAAAGATGAAACTCATGTTGAATGTTATCCTTTAAAGTCCCTATGAAGGAATCAATCCTTTTCTTCTATGGAATATCATTTACCCTTATATTCAATTTTTGGAAGTCCTCAATGTGATCTACCATTCAACTCTTTTGTTTGAGGTTTATCAATTAGCTAAAGAAGGTGTTTCGATTTGTATCCTCATAATGGTCTATCATTTCCTCTGTGAAAATTGACCAAATGAAAAGTGGTTTATAAGAACCAAGACCTTTATACCATAAAAATTTGATTCAGTTTTAAATATAAACGAAATCCATACCCTTTGTAATAGTTGCACATCATGTATATCAAAATATTTCTCCATCTATGGTATCCATGTTATGGGATCCTTGCCATCAAACTTCCTCATATCGATCTTTCAAATATGGTGCATCTTCAATCCAATGTTAGATTCCATGAAATCATGATTAACACTTATTTCTTTCTCAACATGACTTTCCTCTACTACCTATTCATCATTGGGAGGCCTTTCTTGTAGCAGCTTTGTCCCATCTTCCTTCAAGCCTTCCATGTCTTTCTTCAAATATTCCATGCCTTTCTTCAAGTTCTATTCCATAGCACATATAAAACTATTTATATTATCTTCAATTGAATTCTTCAAATCATCCATCAAATTTTTCTTGCTAGGTGTTTCTATTTTCTTCATTCGAGACATTACTTTTCTTCCTTTTAGGAGCTCTATATTTAAATGACTGTAACTCTCTAATTTTAGACCTTCAAGTTCTGAAATTGTGGTTTGTCGTAGCCATCTAAGTCCTCTTTCTAACCCCATTAGTCTAATCAATATTGAATTCTTCAATAAAGCATTATGCCAAATCTGCTATGATGACCTGATTATAGACTTGTTCAGTAGAGAGAATTTTTAATACCTACCCTGTGTCACCTTTTCGACCTTAGGAACTAAAAACAGTACACAGAAAACTATGGTCTGTCCTCTTTTTGTAACTTCTGACAAAATTTCAATGTGATGCTCAAAGGGAATGCTATGATGATTTTCTCAAGGTCCCATGTGTCGGATGTAATTTTTTATTCTATAAAAACCTAAATTTCTTGGATTGTATCTCCGAAAATATAGCGAAACAAGATCTGAAATTCTGGTCCAAGCTTTACCAGGATTTCAACTCAAATGGGTTTTAATTTCAGAGTTTGAAACTTTGAAGAAAAAAATGATAGGGAAAATTCCACACTGACCTCTTTGAGATGGAATTATAGAGCTTGCAAAAAGCCTAACTTCCTCATGTCATATCTCAAAAAATATAGCAATACAAGATCTGAAATTCAGAACTGTGGTTCAGAATGATTTTGGCTCAAATGGGTTGTGTTTGTAGCTTCTGAAACTTCATAGAGAAAATGTTATAGCGAAACTTCCATGAATCCAAAGCTGTGATACCAAACGTTATGAAACCATCTCACAGAAAGATAGAAAAGAGACATCAATGACTTAAAAATCAGTCTCGTCTCTTTGAGGGGAACCTCCTTTACATTACACAAATGAACCATTCTTGGATGATACAAATGACAAGGCCTCCTTTCTATAAAGGAGTCTAAGGGATCACAATCAAATGTTTCAACAAAAGATTTAAACAAACTATATGAACATCTATGCTAACTAATTTATGTCCATGTCAAATTATTATATATCTATATAGAAAAAAAATATGGTTAAAATTTTTACTTGGTCTCATATGTACTCTATTTAGAGTTCAGAAATACAATTTAAAAATTGAAAAATTCAATTTAAAAAAGTTTGTGCGTTAAGAAATTTGATCCATCTCTTAGATTGGTACTTAAGATGGATCTATGCTAGTAGTATTAATTGCCTCATTTACTTCCTACAATGACATCTATATTCTAACTCTTTCCTCTATTTATATCGGTCTAGCACTCTTCACTTCATTAGTCTTCTTCGTCCCTCAAGATGGGTGGTGTGTTCACCAAAAATGTGGTGCACATAAAAACCAACACAAAGTTTACCATTAATTTATATCAATATTAAATGTACAAGAATTTCAAAAATATGTAGACAAATGGTGAAAATTTTGGTGTTGTAAACACATAAAGGCAAGAAAACTAAAAAATCGACTAAATATGCTTTCTGTGGTCCTTATGAAAATTGGCTTCTTATGCTTTGTGTGGTCCTTACAACAATTGGCTTTCTGATTCAGCTTTCATCTCTGTATTATTTGTATTATTTATAACATATACTGAACACTTAATTTAGTTGAAAGACACAATAATTATTTCACAATTATGCACAACCTCTTACCCATATATTTTGATTTCTCCAATCTCAATCCTCTTTAAACACTAATTATGACCTAAGAGAATTCTAGTTCAATTCAATAAACTCTATATTATATATATATTATATATATATATATATATATTGTAAACCTGACACTGCTTCCTCTATTTATATTAATTTTCCAAAATCAGAAATTTCCATTTGTTGAAGGTGGCTTACTTGCTCAAAGGAAACTAGATAGCCACTTGTTTGCATTAAAACCCATCCAAAATTTGAAAATGTTTTTTTCTATAAATCTAGTGACATTGTCTTTATTGTCTATACTACTACTCAAATTTAAAAAATTAAACAAGTAAATGAATTTCATCAAAATTTTATCAGATTTGTACTGGACCACTGCTTCAATCCTCATTTGAGGATACTACTGGGGCTGGTGCTTTGCCACTAGAGCGAAGCATCTTGCTCCTCTTCATATCTTGTAGTGTCTGCTCAATTCTTTCCCAAGCCAAATTGTTTATGTAGGTCTTTATATGAATTGTTGCTATTTCTCTGAGTAGTTCAACCCTAACTGGATCCATTTCCTTGGTATTCTCCTTTGCCTCTGTTCCGCCACATGTTTGTTCTTCTCGATTAAGGGTCATGGCCTGTGCCACCACATTCTTCATTACCCAATATTGTTGTATTATTTGTTTGAAGAGGGAGTGGTGGCCTCAAGAATTCCCTGGATTGGGAACCATAGTTTCCCACTCCTCCATGGGGATGTCCTGATTCTTGATACTGTCATTAAGTTCTCTCTCCCAACTAGCAATTTGGGCTCTGATGTCTGGCAAGTTCCCTGCTATATATGTTTTAATAAGGGTTTTCATATGCTCATTGCCCAACTTTCTCCCTTTTTTCCTTTGTTTTTTGCTCGAACCGCTTGTTCCTTCTGCCATATTTTTATCTTGCTTTCCTCTCCTTGGTGCCATGTTATTCCCTGCCTTCCTATCACTATCTTCTTCACATTGTTTTGTGTCTTCCTCAGTGTGTTGGGTGTAGTGTGAGGCAAAACCTATCACATAGTTATTACAGTTATCAAATTTATAACAGTAAAAAAAAAAAAATTCCCATTTACCTATTTCCTTTTTGTTATCTCTTTTGTTTCTAGAATTTGTTTCCTTCAAAATTTCTTTTTTAATGTCACTAGTCTTCTCCATGTTATGGGTTCCTTTCTTTCTTGATTCTCTTACCATTTTTCCCTCACGGCAACAGTCAGCAGCTGACCTGCCTCTCCTAGGCATCATCATGGTTTCTTGCTTAGGTAAGGTTGGTTTTCTGTTCCTAACTATCCAGGCTCTCTCTAGTTTGGCTACGTCTTCCCTCAGGGTGCTGGCCCTATATTCCTCCCCTAGAGGTTTCCTGTTTCCATGGTTCTCTTTTTTCTCTGTTCTTTTTCTTCCCCGAGGTGCTTCCTTGTTACCTTCTAGTTTCCTCCTATAGTTTCCTATAGGGGTGACTAGAGTCTCACTCTGTCTTATTTTATTTTGAGCTTTTTCCACGGTGTAGACCTCTCCCATCCTGGGTTCTAGTCCCTTCCACCTTAGCTTCCTACCCTAGGTTTTCATAAGCATTTCTACTATTTTTTCCGAACCAGTGTCGCAAAGGAGTGTTTGGGTACCTCCTTGCATGACTCATTACTTTTCCTTATCAGATTTATTGTATTCATATAGATATTCATCTTGAGGCTTACAAAGATAGGGAACAGAGGAACTACAGACCAATTTGCAGGTATGATGCCGCTTCCGTCCGCATGATAGAGAATTATTCTTTGGCCACGTTTCCTCTCTCTAGACATCGTTTGCATCTAACTATGCCCTGATCTCCCTTATGGTTTATGTCCCTCCCCTTCCTGTCACTTTCCTTTGTTGCCACCTATTTGTCATTATTCCCTACACTAATCCCTATGTCGTCACCTTAGAA
Organism: Pinus taeda; assembly: GCA_000404065.3. Taxonomy (NCBI): domain Eukaryota; kingdom Viridiplantae; phylum Streptophyta; class Pinopsida; order Pinales; family Pinaceae; genus Pinus; species Pinus taeda. The sequence goes on from APFE030559239.1 coordinate 339,565, forward strand.
TGATAACCCCCCATCTTGGCCACCTCCTCCTCACATTAATCCTCATTTGCTCCTAACTGCTCTTGTCGTATAAGTCCCGTCCTCGTCCTGCCACTTGTTGACATCCTTCTACGTGCCCCCATGCTTACTTCCCTTCCCTCTTCGTTGTCATGCTTATCCATCACCGCCCTCATTTTCTTTGGGGCACTACCTTCTCTACTATTCCCATCCACTTGCCTTCTTCCTTGTCTACTCACTTCATTTCCCTCAATTGTCCGTTCCCAAACTTGTCTTCTTCCTCTCCCTTCCCGATCCCTCTTGATTTCCTGTGTTACACATCGATTGGGGGTTCCCCTCTCCTCCTTTGTTATGTTCTAGGATTTTTACTAAGTTTGTCGTCTCCTCCATTTGGTATAACTCTTCCTATTTTCCAGGCTGTTAGTTGGTGCGTTGCATTTCCTTCTTACATGGGTGAGGAGGATGTAGTCTATATGTCTGGTAAGTTTACCAATCTCCTGCACCAGCCAAAAGTTCTTGAGCTTCGGCTGATCTTCTCCCACTCGCTTCCTTGCTGTAGATGTTTGACTATTTTCATTACCATTTTCGAGTCTCTTTCAGCCTAAAGTTTTTGGTATTTCTCTCTTATTGCAATTTCCAACCCCTTTTTCAGCTTCGTGTGAAGCTCTGCTTCATTGTTTTTCGTGTTGCCATAGCCCATCACATAGTTTCTGAGGCTCCTCCCCCTATCATCTCTGAATACTCCGTTGGTCCTTGCCTTGCCGAGATTCCACTTCGTAGCACCATCAAAGTTTAATTTGATGAACTCCTTCTGGGGTCTTTTTATTGGTTCAACTCCTCCACCTCATTGGTTTGGTGATTCCTAGTTGGCTTATGCATCATGCTTGTTTTTACGTTTAGGTCTATCATTATCATTGTTTCCGTTGGGTTAGTTTTCCAATCCTCCTCAACCTAGTTCTCTGTTAGAATGGTCTCTCTGATATTTTCAATGATATGGTTTCATATTTATGTTTTTGCTCTCCCTTCCTCCTTGAAGATCAATCTATTTCGTTCTTTCCATATATTGCATAGAACAAATCCTAGCGAGAACCTCCATGCCGTGCTCAGGACGTATGGTTTTTTCCTCTAGTTCTCTATTGTTGTTTTGCATGCTATTGATGTTGTTTCAACTAATATATATATATGGTCACTAATTTCAAAAATTTGCTGATGTTGTTTCCACAAGGCTTCGCTAATGTTGCAAGCATTGGTTAGGTGCTCCATTGTCTCAACCTCTTCTTTGCAGAGGGCACATTTCAATGGGCCTTGCATTCCATTTTTTTGCAATTGGTCCCATGTTAGTGTTCTCCCATAGCTCAAGATCGGGATGAAAAAGGTTATCTTGGGCTATGTTTTTGTTTTCCATATGCTTTCCCATTTTTTTGTTTCTAGATGTCTATTATGTCATGCTTTTATTTCATAGCCTCCTCCTATTGTAAACATGCTTTTGATTATGCACAATCTCTTACACATAAATTTTGATTTCTCCAATCTCACTCCTCTTTAAACTCTAATTATTACCTATGAAAATTATAGTTCAATTAAATAAACCATAT
>APFE030559239.1:344021-359919 GCA_000404065.3 Pinus taeda
TTTAATTTAATATAATTTTATTTTTTTATTTTGACATAGTCAAAATGTTTACACGACATTACAACATCTCTACATATCAGGTTGTAAATTACTTTTAACCTTTTAATATTTTTTAATTGAGCCCACATGTAAACGTTTACAAAGATGTATACCACTACAAGATCTCCCCCATATATTTTTACATTTAGATTTAATTTTAAAAATGTTATACATTAAACTAAGATAAAATATTTTGATTTTGAAATGAGTTATCATTTTTGGACAAGTGGTATTGATAAGCCATGATATTGGCCCATGGTATTGTAACAAAACCTATTTACAAGTTAATAATACTCATGTTAAAATGGGAGTGAATATTCATGGTTAAGAATCTTGTTATATTGTGTTTTATTAAGTATAAAGTTTAAAATTAACAAATTATTAAATAAAAGTAAAATAATATATATATAATATATATATATATATAATATATATAATATTTTCCCATAGAAAAATTCATAATTTTCATTAATAGAGAAAATTACATTTTGTAGATACTGAGCATGTGCATGAATTAAGGCATTGTCTATCCAAAAAAAGGAAAAAAACAGTGATATGGATCTCCACGCACGGAGCAACAGATAAAAAGTAAAATTTTTGCCTTTTCTTTCCTACCTTTCTTCTTTTCCACTTTCCTCCAACCTCTAGTATTGGGAGTGGTTGTTACTATGACAAATTGTTCCTCATTGGTGTTTATGGGATGTTCTTTGTTTGATTTTGAGCCTTCTGATCCATGTGGTTGTTTACTTCCGCTTATGTCCATTTGGGTTTGTTGTCCCTGGGGGGATTGTCAGGAACCTCCTTTGGTGTGTTGATTTTTCCTTTTTGAGTGTCCAAATCTGCTTTGCTTTTTGTTGGCTCTGCTCCTTCTACTTCTTCTTCTAAGGGTTCTGTGTACTTGATCTGAAAATGGAATGTACTTGTTTAAGGGTGCAAGGTATCCATTTCCAATAATTGCAAATGTGAGCTATACACTCCAAGTGACCTCTAAAAAGGTGAAAACATCCTATTTCTTATACAGAGATAGACTGTAGGGGCATTCACCGGACATGTCACCTCTAAAGAGAGGATGAGTTCCAGAGGCTACCTGGCCCTCTACAAGCTCTGCCTAAAGAAATAACAAAGTAAACACTTAGAAGTCTTTGACATGCACATACTTGAAGCTTGATATCTTGCGAAATAAGATAATTAACTTTATGTATATGAATGGGTGATTATGTGTGCATGCAAGTTATGTATATTTGTTGTTTAACACTTTATATCAGTTTTGTTTATCATATCATCTTCAGCAAATAAAGACATCAAAATTGTAAAGCAGTTCACCCCTTCTGGGCTACATCCGCTGGACCAAACCTCTCCAACTAGGCTTGTCCTCTTGTATTAAAAATGCTACAAAGGCTAATACAAGAATATGAGTGTCTCAAAAGACATATCTGACTCTAAATACAGAATCAAAAGATAGGAATTCACTAAACATGCACTTTCCCAATCACTAAACAGTGAACTTGTACCTCATACAGTACTTTCCCCAATTGGCCCTGTGGCCCTTTAAACTTGCATGGAGAATTTTGAGGTGAAGATGACCTAAATAGGTTCTGAAACCTCTGCCATTAGACTCAGAAGGTCAAAAATAGCAGAAAACGGATGAACATAGCCCCCAAACAGCTCCAACACTGAAATGGCCCTATTGGCACTGAAAGCTTCCCTGAAGCTAAACAGTGAGAAAAATACCTCAGAAGGCAAAACAAGCTGAAGAAATGGATTCAGAAGGCTAGTAAACTTTAGGATTGACCTTCGTTCCACATTCACTGGCTGCACAATTCCCAATACAGCTCCCAAACTGATTTGGCCTTGGTGGCTCTTGGAACTTCCCCGAAGCTAAAACACCTGCAAATAACCTCAGATGGCTTTGAAACCTATTCCAATGGCTTCAGCACGTCCAAAATACCCAAAATAAAAAAAAAGCTCGTCCAAAACTGACTTTCCTAGCCAAAGTTATGGCCATTTAATGAAAAATGCCAATTTCCCCTAAAAAAACTGTAGTTAACTAATTGTAGAGGTCAGTTAGGGCCGCCGAATATGGCGGGCCCGCCAATTTTGGCACCCTCCGCCAAATGTGCCGCCAACTGAACTTAACTGCCCACCAAATCCGCATGTGATCACGTGTTTTTCTTGGCGGTTATCCTTGGAATTCGCACCCTGCGGTTAGCTGGTAGCCCCCGGTTCCCGGGGCGTGGTCATATGGTGGCGGGGCTGGCCCTTAGGGGCTGGCCCCCCAAATTTCCCGCCATGTGCAATGTACAATTCATAAATATTAACCTTCGCTCCATTTGCATGTCCGCTCCCATGGTGCAATGGTAAGTTGTTTGAATATTGTGTAGAAGGTCAGGGGTTCGATTCACAACCAGTTCAACCAAAGGGGTTCGATTCACAACCAGTTCAACCAAATTTTTAAACATACGCATGACCCTTGCTTGTTAGCTTGGTGCCATGTGGCGGCCTCCAGGCTTGCCACGTGGTAGCCTCTGATTGGCTGTTAAAAAGGAATATTCTCAGGAATATTCTTTTTTTAATTTTTTTTGAAAATTCAAAAATTAAGGGTCATTAGGCAATTTTGTTTTTGCCATAACTTTCACATACGGCGACCATTTTTTGAACCGTTTGCGGCACCAGAATCGAGAGGACGAGCTCTATCCGGTCGTTCAAGTTTGAGCCAATTTTGATCACTTTCAATTTTGAGCATTTTTCAACACTTGGGACATGAGCCCCTGATCACGCCTCCCCATTGGGAAGCTTTTGGACCCCAAAAGCTCACTGAATCTCTGAACTGAAATGTAAAGCACTTGAGGAACAGAAATATCCTCTTCCTTTCAGCCAAAAGAGCATACTGCCCAAAATGTCCTGCCTTGCCAATTGTTGTCATGGCGACTTTTCGCTGTATAAGCCAGGTACTCGTTGAATCTCGACCAAGCTTGTTCGACAGACAAACTGAAAGTTTGCAGAAACCAGCAATAAAACTTTCTGATATAGGAGGTGAAATATTCCCCTGCACATGTGGGCTTGCCACTGTCAGGATGCTCATCCATGGCACCTCTGCTCCAGAAGAATAGTTGCCTCCCAAATGAGAAGGCTTTTACAAAGATGAAACACTTCATCATTTCTCCTCTTTACAATCTTGGAGATCAAATTAACTTTTTCCAAGTCAATATTACATTGCATGCATGGTTAAAAGCAAAGTAATCAACCTTTCAAGTTAATCACACATACATGTTTAAAATACAAGGAAATCATAATGATCCCTGTGCTCATGCATATCATTCTCATGCATGCAGTTCATCTTTCAACTTTCTCTTAAGTACAATCAAAAGTACAATATCCTCGATCACATGTACATGTACTTTCAAAGATGAAATGAGTATAACTTTCGTTGCGATAGAGTAAGTCTCATACTCAGCTTTCACCTTCATGGCGAAATTTTTGCAACAACATAAAAAAAACATGCATACATCCAAAGTTTGTATGTACAAAAGGAGTATGTCTTACTGTATCAAGAAGTCCATCCACTTCTTAGCAAGCCACTTCAATGGCGATTTTTGTTGCAGCAACAGTTCATCATGTGAATCTTCCACATCGATAATGGAATCCGTAGATCCACTTGCACCAATGTTTTTGTCCTCAAGCTGCATGTGCTTTGGACGACTTGTTGGATGCAAGGTCCAACAATGAGAAACATGATGTCCCTTTTTTTGACAAAATTTGCAACTTTCAAGCACTTTCTGAGGATTTTTTCTTTGCCTCATCTGCTTCATGTGTGCTTTCTTTTTCAACCAGCATCTTGAAGCAACATGGTTAAATCCACGACAAAATGTGCAACAAAACTTCCTCTTTTGCTGCATAGAATGTCCATCCTTTTTGTCTTTGAGAAACGATGAACTAGTAGAGGAGACAACTTTCCTTTTCAGACTTTCATCACTGTGCTTGTCTTGAAAATTGTTTACATTTGCATGCGCGCCATAAGCGACATGTTTAACCTCTACTTGCTGCAATGATGGCTTAAAACAATGACAATCATTCTTAAAACAATTTTGGCATATATTCATTTGAGAACTTGGGATAAAGGTTCTTTTTAAATTTCCATCACATGCATTCAAGGGTTTCAAATCTTCACCATTAAATTGTTCATATCCAAGACCAACATTCTTGGGTCGCTCCACAACTAAAATAGGTTCAACCATGCCTTGTGCATGCTTGCCCAAACCTTTGCCTTCTTGATAGCCCATCTTAAACATTAATTTGGACCCCATACCTCTTGTATGTTTCTCAAAAGAACCAAGACTCTTTTCAGTTGAGGGAATTGAAGACACGTTTGAATGATTTACCTCATCCTCATGCATTTTCTTGGACAAAGCTTCTTGAGCTTGAAGGAGTTGTTTCTCCATGTCATGCAGTCTTTGGAGAATTATTTCCTTCTCCTCCTTCATCGCCATCAATTGTGCATGAAGCTTAACACTTTCTCTTTGATCCTCAAGGAGAATCTGCACCATGTCCTTCACCTTTAGGAACTCATTCTTCATGTCATCATTGAAGAATTTTGTGAAGGAGGAACCTTCACTTGTGGAAGAAGTTGACATTATGGAAATGGTCAATTAAATAAAAGAAACTTCCCAATAAGAGTTCTCAAAGCTTTCAAATAAACGAAAAGCTTTAACCAATTGTCAAACAACAACCCTTTCTTATTCAAGCAACCTGGTAACCATCAACACTTGCAAGAAAGTTAGAAGATCTTTGCACAAAAACAATCAAAAGACAACTACACCAGAGATTGACTGAAAGAGCATTTATCTACTTTGCAATTGTATAACAAGAGCATTTCGAAGGCTTCCTGCCTCGTTTCAGGCTCTGTTTATAGCTTATTTGACTGCTTTTGATACAAAGAAACAACAACATAGCTCTGATACCAACTTATCTGAAAATGGAATGTACTTGTTTAAGGGTGCAAGGTATCCATTTCCAATAATTGCAAATGTGAGCTATACACTCCAAGTGACCTCTAAAAAGGTGAAAACTTCCTATTTCTTATACAGAGATAAACTATAGGGGCATTCACCAGACATGTCACCTCTAAAGAGAGGATGAGTTCGAGAGGCTACCTGGCCCTCTACAGGCTCTGCCTAAAGAAATAGCAAAGTAAACACTTAAAAGTCTTTGACATGCACATACTTGAAGCTTGATATCTTGCGGAATAAGATAATTAACTTTATTTAGATGAATGGGTGATTATGTGTGCATGCAAGTTATGTATATTTGTTGTTTAACACTTTATATCGGTTTTGTTTATCATATCATCTTCAGAAAATAAAGACATCAAAATGATAAAGTAGTTCACCCCTTCTGGGCTACATCCGCTGGACCAAACCTCTCCAACTAGGCTTGTCCTCTTGTATTAAAAATGCTACAAAGGCTAATACAAGAATATGAGTGTCTCAAAAGACATATCTGACTGTAAATACAGAATCAGAAGATAGGAATTAGCTAAACATGCACTTTCCCAATCACTAAACAGTGAACCTGTACCTCATACAATACTTTCCCCAATTGGCCCTGTGGCCCTTTAAACTTGCATGGATAATTTTGAAGTGAATCACCGAAAACGGATGAACATAGCCCCCAAACAGCTCCAACACTGAAATGGCTCTAGTGGCTCTGAAAGCTTCCCTAAAGCTAAAAAATGAGACAAATACCTCAGAAGGAAAAAAAAGCTGAAGAAATGGATTCAGAAGGCTGGAAAACTTCAGGATTGACCTTCGTTCCACATTCACTGGCTGCACAATTCCCAATGCAGCTCCCAAACTGATTTGGCCTTTGTGGCTCTTGGAACTTCCCCGAAGTTAAAACACCTGAAAATGACCTCAGATGGCTGTGAAACCTGCGCCAATGCCTTCAGCACGTCCAGAATACCCAAAATAAAAAAAAATAAAAATCGTTCAAAATGGACTTTCCTAGCCAAAGTTATGGATGGCCATTTGATAAAAACTGTCAATTTCCCCTAAAAAAACTCCAGTTAACTAATTGTAGAGGCCAGTTAGGGCCGCCAAATATGGCGGGCCCACCAATTTTGGCGCCCTCCGCCAAATGTGCCGCCAACTGAACTTAGCTGCCCACCAAATCCGCATGTGATCACGTGTTTGGCTTGGTGGTTATCCTTGGAATTCGCGCCCGGCGGTTAGCTGCTAGCCCCCGGTTCGTGGGGCGTGGTCATATGGTGGCGGGGCTGGCCCTTAGGGGCTGGCCCCCCAAATTTCCCGCCATGCGAAATTTACAATTCCTAAATATTAACCTTCGCTCCTTTTGCATGTCCGCTCCCATGGTGCAATGGTAAGTTGTTTAAATATTGCGTAGAAGGTCAGGGGTTCGATTCACAACCCGTTCAACTAAAATTTTAAACATACGCATGACCCTTGCTTTTCAGCTTGGTGCAAAGTGGTGGCCTCCAGGATTGCCACGTGGCAGCCTCTGATTGGCTGTTAAAAAGGAATATTCTACGGAATATTCTCGGAATATTCTTTTTTTTTATTTTTTTTGAAAATTCAAAAATTAAGGGTCATTGGGCAATTTTGTTTTTTCCATAACTTTCACATACGACGACCATTTTTCGAACCATTTGCGGTGCCGGAATCGGGAGGATGAGCTATATCCGGTCGTTTAGCGTCGAGCCAATTTGTATCACTTTCAATTTTGAGCATTTTTCGACACTTGGGACATGAGCCCCTGATCAGTATTGCCAATGTTTTGGCTTTCTCTGTTGCTTCTTATTCCATTTGGGTTCTTTTTTGGCCAGAGGGCATGCGCTCTGCAAGTGCCCTGTTTGCAAACATCCATGGCACTGGAAAGTTGTGTTTCTGTAGTTTAAAGGTTGAATCCACTGTGAGTTGTTGAAGTTCAATGTGATGTTGTTTGGTAACCATTGACTGAGATCTGTTTCAACACATATCCTAGCAACGGTGAAAATTCCCCTTCTAATTTTGTCGTCGTTTGTCTTTATGAATTTTCCGAAGGAGTTCCCAATAGCTATTAATACATTATGATACCGCAAATGTAATGGGAGGTTATGTAGTCTGACCCTAACTAGAATTTTTGATACCACCATAGTGTTGGCATCAAAAGTTGGGAACCATGGGGTTACGAAGAGCCCAGCGGTGCTTGAGAACCATGGTCACGTGTTGACGATGTGTTCCCATTGTTGTGTTATATTGAATCTCACTATGGAAAACCCTTTGGGATGTATATAGATTTCACAATTTGATGTCCATACAGTATGTATCCATTGGTGCAATACATCAGAGTTTGGCGAGAAGCCATTAAATCTACATATAACTGCACCGTTTGAGAGATCTGAATATAAGCTATTTACCTCACGCATTGATGAGACGGAGAGTACAAGATTTTCTTGTTTTTGTTCCACTATGTAAGGCCCCGGCAGCTCAACCATTGTTTTTGGTTTGCTTTGTTCTTTTGCCTTTCCTTCGACTACATCTTTGAAGGTTCCTGTGTTTCTTTTGCTGGTTCCAGAGCATCCTCCCTACATGATGGTCGAATCTCTTGTGATGCCATAATCCTGTAGGGTGCGATTTTCTTGTAGGCTATGTCTGAAGTATATTAGAGTTTGGCTTCTTGTTGGTATCACATGGTAAGCCTGTATTTCTTGCTTTAAATCTTGGATTCTCATCCCTTTCCGGAGCGTCCAACAAAGATGGCTGCCTTCCAGCATTTTGATGAAGATCACTATCGAATATGTCTTGATAGCATGCATCTCTATGCCTTTTGTCTGATGTCTGTGTGCATATTCCGTGAGACCACCTAGGTGGGGCTCTACCCAATCTAGTGCTATGTCTGTGCAGTTCATTGTTCATTACTATCCTGCTCACAGATTGATACCTTTACTGGTTCTCTTTGACTCATAAGGGGGTCCACAGGGCACAGTGTTGTAAGAGCATCCAGGCGTATATACCCAACCTTCTTTTGTTGTGTCCAGTCCATCAAAAAGTGGGTGATTGTTGTAGATCCATCAATCCGATAGCTTTCAGGGGTAGAACAGTGGTCGATGCTCGGATCTCGCCAGTACTTGGGCCAATTTGTTATTGGGCTGGCCATTTTTTAGAGCCCCTTTCTAGATCTATAAGAAAAGACATATTTCATAAGAGGATAGGCAATCCATGTCCCCTATGGGCCATTCATTCCCACTAGTTTCTCCTTGAGTTGTAGATATCCTTGGATTTGAGGGTTTCGATTGAGATCTAACCTTATCAGGGATCCTCCAGCTACCAAGCTTCCTGATTGAGAGAAATTTGTCCATATCGGAGCTCGTATAGTCACATGATGCTTCAGATCTAGGGTATTATGTTGGATCCCCCTGTAAATAAATAGATCCAATGTCTTGGGCTCGATCCCCTCATAGTCCTGGCCCTTAATGACTTCATCAGTCTACGCTACGTCTATAAATATGGGATCATCCTTAGAGGTGGATAGGATGAAAGTGGCACTCGATCTAGACCCGCGATTGACCCTCAAGAACGGTGTGGTGGTGTTACACAAGAGACATCATTGGGGAGCGGCATAACACACTCCAGATCTGATGGTGAGTAAAGTTTCAGGAGAGGAGATGGGTGTCCATGGCCCAGCTTATAGTTTTAGTGTCAAGTCACTACGACCAATTACTACAGTGGTTGTGCTTGCTATAGCCATTGCCTCCTATTGAGAGCTAGGGTTTTAGACCTCCTCAAGAATTCTCTCTAATCTCGAGAGTTGTTCTGAAATCATTGATTTAATTTATATGGTAAAATGGATGGTACTATTATTTTTATGTTATATATTTCAAAGTCATATTTACATTATGATTTTCTTTTATTTAATTTTTTCATAATTTTACTAATAAAAAAATTGAATATAAAAATTATTATATATAATATATATATATTTCATTTTTTATATCTTTAATGTCTAATATCTAACACCTAAACATGTACCATATACTAAGTTGTTCCTTTCTTTTTATTGGTAGGGACTCGATCTAAAACCCATTCAGTCAAAGGTACCTTCCATAAGAAGCTTCTCCTCGTTATGCTTAATAACCACAACTTTCTGAGGATTAACCAGCCAAATCATTTCCCATATGGTCTTTTCCTTTTCGTAAGTCTTAACCTTGATGAAATATTGAAGGATTAATTCTAGGCATTTCTTCATAATACCAAGCGAATACATCTTGAAAATATTTAAAGAGATTCATACATATTTTGATTACTTGAAGGGAACACTGAGCTATAATGAAGATATTCTCAATAACATTATTATTCCTAGAAATGCTTACCAGAAGATTTTCCTAAATATTAGACATGTTACCCTCAACAAAAATATGTGATGGAGCCAAAGGGTTTAAAATTTTATGAACACTTCCACTTGAGGAAACTACACAAATTTCATTCAACTTCACCCAAGTTAAGGATAAAATAGGAGTGATGGGCCACATCATCCCGTAGTTTTCTAGACTGGACACTGCTTCTTAAAGTTCCTCTTCAGATGGTAAAACAATATCAAGGAAATCAATAGCCGAAGTAGAATCAACTCTCCATACCAGAGCCATATCATTATCTGCATGCTCTGATTGGAGAGGGATGGGATGAGAATTTCCAGAATTCACAATATATTGATACATAATTTCCTTTTCAAATATGGGATAAGCCATTCCACCCACCCTCCCTTCTTCTAATGTGGCAGCAGGAGGAGGCAAGGGCCAAGGATATGAAAAAAATGAGTTCTAAAGAACATTGTAGAGGAGAGATCCTATAAGATGAAATGGCATTGACATGAACAAGAGGAGATGGAAGATGAAAAGTACCCATCAAATATGAACAGATTCCAACTCCTAAATTCTCAATAGGTTTCTTTGTATTTCTCACCAAGGATACGATACAGTCAACAAACACATTAATGAGTTCATTGGGAGAATAACCTAACTAGTCAATCGTAACAATTCTCCCTTCATGAGGAAAAAATATTATGTGGAATAATGATGAGACAATGGAATCCATTAAGTAAACCCAATTGTTAACCAATAATAGATTATAATTGAGGTTAGCATCGACTATCTCAAATTCTATGTTAACAACCTTGCCTCCTACACAAATAGGAAAGGCGGGGAGAGTCCCATGAGGCCTATGAGAATGAAAATCGAATGTAGTTAAGAGAGTGGGAGAGGGAATAACCTCACGAGACCCAATAACTTTCCAACATGACAGAGACATGATGCATATGGAAGCCCCTTCATCAACTACAATTTGAAATATGGTATTCTTCTGATATGTAAATTGAATATGAAAATCCATATGATGAGGGAGTCTCATTTTAACATTTGAAATATCAAATGTAATCAACAAAGAGTTTTTTGGGTCTACTTCTCTGATCAAACTGAGTAAAGCACTCATTTGTGCATGACATAATTAGAGAACATCTAATGCCAACACACCATAAGGGATATGAGCTAAATCTTCAACAATGGTCTGAATAACCATAGCATTGGGATCATAAGTCAGACATTTTTAAGAGCCTTTCGACATCCAAGTTATAGGCCCAATTGTGGGCCACTCTATATGGAGAGGTTATGGGGTATTAGAAGTAGATTTAGCCTTAGAAGGTTTTGGCTCTCAATAATCGTGAGCTCTAGCTAAAATACCAACATGATACTTAACAATATATATTCGATGTAGAGTCACCATCCTAGTTTCCCCCTATGGGGGTTTTAGTACTAGCATTTGCACCAATAAGTAATATCTTCCATTGGGCAAAAGGATTAGTAAGCACAACCTATGAACTAGAAGAACCCTACAGAGTTAAAAAGCACTGAGCATCCTGAATCTTTGGGAAAATATGGGTAAGATGATCCCCACTACATAACTTGCAGGGTGATTTAACCTTCTCTCTCAATTCCTTCTTTCCCTCAGCAATATGATTACTAGGTTTATTCTCACTTCCCTTCCCTCCCTTATATTTCTTCTTAGCATGTCCCTTATTCTTCCCAGCAAATGTTTAATTTCCTTTGGGATTCGAATACTGCACAACATTAACCGCTAAAGTATGAGAAGGAGAATACACTAATTTTGTAGTCTATGTTGAAGATCCATATTTTAATGACAATTGTTGTAATTTATTCAACAAAATAGTTGTATTACTATTGATTGATCCTATAATTCCATTGGCACGGGCTTAGTTTTAGTTTGGCGAGATCGATCTTTGATCTAGGAGCATCAACAATTTTTTTATAGAGGAATATAGACTTGTAATAAATAATTTCTAACTGATCGGCTCTAAATATAGCCTGCTCTTTGGTGAACACCCTCGAAAGTGACACATCCTTATATATATTCGGCTGTAATGATTTAAAAATCCATAGAAGGAACTCATTAGGGATATAATCCTTGATTAATCTCTTCCTTTTGCGACTCTCTGGAATGTGGTTAGAAATATGAGTAGTTTTTTCCTACTTAAAATTAACCAGGAGTTCAGTTCCAACATCATAACGGATAGGAAATTGAAAATGTTTGAGAAACATTATAGCTAATTCACTAAACATAGAAAAAGTACCCCTTCTTAACTCAATATACCATTTATTTTCATTTCTAGTTAAGGTATTTCAGAAAAGTCTCAACCTAATTTAATCGTCAATAAAGGAATTCGATGAGAAAGATAAGTGGAAAGTGGTTATATGGTCTACTGGGTCCTCACCCAACTTCCCTTCAAATTTTGGAATGTGAGACGAAAGTTTAGTGGGGACTGGAGGCCAAGATAGATTATAACATATCATATTGCTATTTAGTTTTGAAAAATATGGAAAATTAAGAATTTCCAGATATCGTAAGTGTGAAGGAACAACAAAATTCAAAGATCCAACAGTGGATTTCCAAGAATTAGAGAAAGATTATCCTAGATTTTGAGAGGCACTAGGAAGCCACAAATTACCCCCTACTGTAGGATTACCAGTCATAGGAAAACTTCCTACCAGCTAAACTTTATGTGAAGGGGAGAGCCCCTAGTAAGGATTTTAAGCACTATCCAAAGGAGGAAAAAGCTATGAAGTACCAATAGTAGGGAAGTGCATACTCTCTTGCTCACCAAACAAGTGGGAGAGATTCCCATACCTAAAACCACTAATAGAAGGATTTTCCCATCACCGGTTCCCTTGAAAATGTTAATATTTTGAGTTTGACAAGAGAAGGACATTGATCCTAAATTCCCTGATGGATTCAAAGAAGGAACATGTCCACTTGCAAAAGTGAAAACTTACAAATATGTTGAAACACTATCCATTGAAGTCATAGATGTGGAAGCAATAGAAGGAAAGGTCGAGGGAACTCAGGGAATCCCACTTGATGGCATCCCAAAAGGAGAAGAACTAGTGAAAGGAGTGGAAGGTTGGGAACCCCCACTAAGGCCTGGAATGGATTTCACTCAGGGACTAACGTTTTCATTTGGTCCTTCCCTTCAGTTCAAGTTGGAGTAGTTCCATCTTCATTCTATGCCCCTATGGCCGTTTGGTGAGGCAAAAGAGTGTGGCATGGAGGAAGACATTTGGAGTTGACAATATATTTGAAGATGATTTGAAATTTGATGAGAATCTGAATTCAGTGGCCTTGATGCACTATTATGATAAAGTGGGCCATCCTATGTGCTATAATGATTATGGGATCTTTCGAGACAAGGAGTTCTACTAGAAGATCTTTTCATTATTTTTTTGTGGGTGTGAAGAAGTTATAGATAGTGTTTTTCTTGATTTGTCTTGCCAGGTTTTGGTAAAGAGGATGGGGGTACTATAACAAGCCTTCCTCATGGGAAGAGTATAGTTATTCATTCCCACCAGACGAAAGTAAGTTTAGCCTAGTTTCTCAAGTTCAGGCTATTCTATCGGGGTCAAAAGTGTTTGTTCTAATTGGTCTAGGTGGATGACTCACTCAAAAATGTTCATGGGAAAATATATGTAGGATATAACACAATTTGAAGTTCACCCTACTCTGTACTCCTTTTAGGAGAGTGGTCTTATTCTTGTATTTATGACCCAGATAAAATTCCAGTGGTTTTTTATGGGTGAGAGGATTATATAAATGGTGTTTTCCTTTATTTGTCTTACCAGGTTTAGAATTTTCTAATTGACAAAATCATTTTGGTCCAAATGATAGAGAAGGGTACAACCTCATTCAATTATGAGCATGTTTTTCATGAATTACAGTGAAAAAGATTCATCAATAACTGAGATTCAATGGATGCAGTAGAGTAGCAGTGGAGTAGTTCTTATGACTCAAGAAAATGCTGCAGAAATTCTGATCTTGGGTTGAGTAGCGGAGGATGCATCACAGCAGATGAAAATTCAAATCGAGTTGGCATGGTGGGTTGGTCAATTTAATGCTAGGAGTTGTCATGCGAGGTGATAGAGATGGAGCTAACGGAGGAGCATTTTGGGGAGGTGACAGAGATGGAGGTGATAGGGAATAGGAGGGTTGGATGGCCATAATAATGAACCTTTTGGATTACCGGAATCTTAAAAAAGGCGCACTATAAACTAATAGAAAAAAAACTATATTCCACATGAATATCATCGGTCATTTTTTTTTACTTTTATATCGTTACTTTTAATTTATAAATTTACTTTTCCTTTTATTTTTTACTTTTTATTTTATTTTGATCTCGTTAAAACATTTACTATATATTAATGTTTTTATTTAGTTTAATTTTTATTCAGTAGATATTACATTATATTACATGACACTAAGTTACAACATCTCTACTATATTGAATCATCTTAGTACCTCGGTAATGGTTGTCCATTTGAGTTGTGGATCCCCTTCCTTCTGAAGGTGCAAGAGCTCCATATCCTCAGTCCAAAGTGTATAATTCCCATAGTGTGGTTGGGACAATGAATTCCAAAGCTATTCAGGTTCCCTTTTGGATCTACCAAGCTCCTAGAGGGATCAAACCTCTTTTCACTCTAGGATACATCTGCTTCTTAAGAGATTTGATCCTATCAAGCCTTTGTGGATCAAGATTTAAGATGAATCTAGGCAACTTTAATTTCACCCTTTAAATATGCTATATTACACATGAATACCATGGATAAATACCATGGTTCTCATAACATGGGTCAATACCATGTAGATATTTTTATCTTACCTTTAATTTTTTATTACTTTTATTTTATTTTGACTTAGAAAAAAAGGTTCCACTTAGGATTATTTTTATTTTTAAGGTTACACATAACATTTAATTGCATTACAACATCTCTACCATACTAACATGGGAGCCCAATAAATTTATATTAATATATCATCCATTTATATTTATTATATTTATTTATTTTTATTTAAAATTGATACTATTCATTTGGATGTTGTTGTGAGTTATTATTTTGAAATTTTAGTTAAGGTTATTATTATTAGAATATGTAGCTATAAAAAAATCATCAAATCACTACATGATAGCTTTCAAGGATATCCCTGCCCTTTACTAGGGATACGTGTGCCATTAGTGGAATTTTCATACTAGGTACATTATTTGTTGCACACTAGATATATTTGAAGGGGAAATCCTAAACCTTAAACCATAAGGGAAGGTTATAAGAATCAAGGTTCAAGAAAATTGGCTTGTCCCACCATACATGACCTCTTAAGCATACACTTACCCTCTAAGTTGGAACATTGATGATGGACACCATTATGTGGTTTTGAGCACCAAGTATAGGTCATGGGGAAATAAATATGGTCATTACTAGGAAATGGAGCCTCAGAACTTAACGGAAGATGATAGGAATCCAAATTCAAGAGTAAGGTGTCAAAACACATTTAATTTCTCCATAATATGAACACCCTTTAGTTGGGAAACGAGGATCTCTATAGCAATTTGATATCTAGGTAAGAGTACCATTCCTTTGACCATGGTTGGGGGAGGAAACTAAAGCCTCAAGCCCTAAAGGTATCTTATCAAGCTACACATGGCCATTTGAGGATATCCTTGCCATATGAAAATGGATTTTAGATGCCACTAGTTAGCTTGAGTAGTGAGTACTAACCCCAAGATCCCATAAATCATTTAGTGAAAAAATTCATGTATTAGGTACTACAAAAAGATTATAGGAATATAAGGAATGGCCTTATTTAGATAGCTCAATTTTTTATTTAGAGTTATAGGCACCTAAAGGATTTCTTTATTACCTAATCCATGGGCTCCTTCCCTAGATCATTTCTAGTCCCTTGGGAAACATACGTACTATTCAAAACCACTTAGTGGTACCAAAGAACCTAGTCATAGGCTAACGAAATCCTTATGAGGCCATTTGTGTTTATTTGAGGCATCCTTCTTAGATGTAGATAGATGGAATATTCAATTACAATATAAGTTTAATGTTTCCACCCATGACTACCTGGAGGGTCCGAAGGCCCATGTTCCGACTGTAGTTGTTGGCCCTCGATTCCTATTACCATTATTTAGAGCTTAAGTATATGATTTTTTCCCAAAAAACATTCAAAACAGTTTGACCTAAACATAATGCTAAAAAAAATTCAATAGAGTACATCTCATGTTGTATTCTAAATACATAAGAAATAAATGAATACAAACCTGCAAAACTCCAAGATAGATAAGATAAATTATTTTCCTAATAAGTTTTTCAAACATATGAGAACCTTATCGAAATAATGAGATATATTTATATAATTGTAATGTTGAAATTTAATACATCCACCTTTGTCTTTATGTGACTTGTTCCATTTTAGTACTAAGTCTCCTATTAGGAAATATTTGTTATGAAACCAGCTCACAAAAA
>APFE030559239.1:392841-408460 GCA_000404065.3 Pinus taeda
ACATATCTGACTGTAAATACAGAATCAGAAGATAGGAATTAGCTAAACATGCACTTTCCCAATCACTAAACAGTGAACCTGTACCTCATACAATACTTTCCCCAATTGGCCCTAGTGGCCCTTTAAACTTGCATGGAGAATTTTGAGGTGAAGATGACCTAAATAGGTTCTGAAACCTCTGCCATTAGAATCAGAAGGTCGAAAATAGCAGACATAGGCTTTTGAATCAACGAAAACGGATGAACATAGCCCCCAAACAGCTCCAACACTGAAATGGCCCTAGTGGCCCTGAAAGCTTCCCTAAAGCTAAACAGTGAGAAAAATACCTCAGAAGGCAAAACAAGCTGAAGAAATGGATTCAGAAGGCTGGAAAACTTCAGGATTGACCTTCGTTCCACATTCACTGGCTGCACAATTCCCAATGCAGCTCCCAAACTGATTTGGCCTTTGTGGCTCTCGGAACTTCCCCGAAGTGAAAACACCCGCAAATGACCTCAGATGGCTGTGAAACCTGTGCCAATGCCTTCAGAACGTCCAGAATACCCAAAATCAAAAAAAAAAATCGTCCAAAATGGACTTTCCTAGCCAAAGTTATGGATGGCCATTTAATGAAAACTGCCAATTTCCCCTAAAAAAAGTCCAGTTAACTAATTGTAGAGGCCAGTTAGGGCCGCCAAATATGGCGGGCCCGCCAATTTTGGCGCCCTCCGCCAAATGTGCTGCCAAATGAACTTAACTGCCCACCAAATCCGCATGTGATCACGTGTTTGGCTTGGCGGTTATCCTTGGAATTCGCGCCCGGCGGTTAGCTACTAGCCCCCGGTTCCTGGGGCGTGGTCATATGGTGGCGGGGCTGGCCCTTAGGGGCTGGGCCCCCAAATTTCCCGCCATGCGCAATTTACAATTCTTAAATATTAACCTTCGCTCCATTTGCATGTCCGCTCCCATGGTGCAATGGTAAGTTGTTTGAATATTGCGTAGAAGGTCAGGGGTTCGATTCACAACCCGTTCAACCAAAATTTTAAACATACGCATGACCCTTGCTTGTCAGCTTGGTGCCATGTGGTGGCCTCCAGGATTGCCACGTGGCAGCCTTGATTGGCTGTTAAAAAGGAATATTCTAAGGAATATTCTACGGAATATTCTCGGAATATTCTTTTTTTAATTTTTTTTGAAAATTCAAAAATTAAGGGTCATTGGGCAATTTTGTTTTTGCCATAGCTTTCACATACGGCGACCATTTTTCGAACTGTTTGTGGCGCCAGAATCGTAAGGATGAGCTATATCTGGTCGTTCAGGTTCGAGCCAATTTTTAGCACTTTCAATTTTGAGCATTTTTCGACACTTGGGACATGAGCCCCTGATCAGTACTGCCAATGTTTTGGCTTTCTCTGTTGCTTCTTATTCCATTTGGGTTCTTTTTTGGCCAGAGGGCATGTGCTCTGCAAGTGCCCTGTTTGCAAACATCCATGGCACTGAAAAGTTGTGTTTATGTAGTTTAAAGGTTGAATCCACTGTGAGTTGTTGAAGTTCAATGTGATGTTGTTTGGTAACCATTGACTGAGATCTGTTTCAGCACATATCCTGGCAAAGATGAAAATTCCCCTTGTAATTCCGTCGTCGTCTGTCTTTAGGAATTTTCCCAAGGAGTTCCCAATAGCTATTAATACATTATGATGCCGCAAATGTAATGGGAGGTTATGTAGTCTGACCCAAACTAGAATTTTTGATACCACCATAGTGTTGGCATCAAAATCTGGGAACCATGGGGTTACGAAGAGCCCAGCGGTGCTTGAGAACCATGGTCACGTGTTGACGATGTGTTCCCATTGTTGTGTTATATTGAATCTCACTATGGAAAACCCTTTGGGATGTAGATAGATTTCACAATTTGATGTCCATACAGTATGTATCCATTGGTGCAGTACATCAGAGTTTGGCGAGAAGCCATTAAATCTACATATAACTGCACCGTTTGAGAAATCTGAATATAAGCTATTTACCTCACGCATTGATGAGACAGAGAGTACAGGATTTTCTTGTTTTTGTTCCACTGTGTAAGGCCCTGGCAGCTCAACCATTGTTTTTGGTTTGCTTTGTGCTTTTGCCTTTCCTTCGACTACATCTTTGAAGGTTCCTATGTTTCTTTTGCTGGTTCCAGAGCATCCTCCCTGCATGATGGTCAAATCTCTTGTGATGCCATAATCTTGTAGGGTGCGATTTTCTTGTAGGCTATGTCTGAAGTATATTAGATTTTGGCTTCTTGCTGGTATCACATGGTAAGCCTGTATTTCTTGCTTTAAATCTTGGATTCTCATCCCTTTCCGGAGCGTCCAACAAAGATGGCTGCCTTCCAGCATTTTGATGAAGATCACTATCGAATCTGTCTTGATAGCATGCATCTCTATGCCTTTTGTCTGATGCCTGTGTGCGTATTCCGTGAGACCACCTAGGTGGGGCTCTACCCAATCTAGTGCTATGTCTGTGCAGTTCATTGTTCATTACTATCCTGCTCAGAGATGGATACCTTGACTGGTTCTCTTTGACTCAGAAGGGGGTCCACAGGGCACAGTGTTGTAAGAGCATCCAGGCGTATATACCCAACCTTCTTTTGTTGTGCCCAGTCCATCAGAAAGTGGGTGATTGTTGTAGATCCATCAATCCGATAGCTTTTAGGGGTAGAACAGTGGTGGCTGCTCGGATCTCGCCTGTACTTGTGCCAATTTGTTATTGGGCTAGCCATTTTTGAGAGCCCCTTTCTAGATCTATAAGAAAAGACATATTTCAGAAGAGGATAGGCAATCCATGTCCCCTATGGGCCATTCATTCCCACTAGTTTCTCCTTGAGTTGTAGATCTCCTTGGATTTGAGGGTTTCGATTGAGATCTAACCTTATCAGGGATCCTCCAGCTACCAAGCTTCCTGATTGAGAGAAATTTGTCCATATCGGAGCTCTTGTAGTCACATGATGCTTCGGATCTAGGGTATTATGTTGGATCCCCCTGTAAATAAATAGATCCAACGTCTTGGGCTCGATCCCCTCATAGTCCTGGCCCTTAATGACTTCATCAGTCTACGCTATGTCTATAAATATGGGATCATCCTTAGAGGTGGATAGGATGAAAGTGGCACTCGATCTAGACCCGCGCTTGACCCTCAAGAACGGTGTGGTGGTGTTACACAAGAGACATCATTGGGGAGGGGCATAACACACTCCAGATCTGATGGTGAGTCAAGTTTCAGGAGAGGAGATGGGTGTCCATGGCCCAACTTGTAGTTTTAGTGTCAAGTCACTACGACCAGTTACTACAGTGGTTGTGCTTGCTATAGCCATTGCCTCCTGTTGAGAGCTAGGGTTTTAGACCTCCTCAAGAATTCTCTCTAATCTCGAGAGTTGTTCTGAAATCATTGATTTAATTTATATGGTAAAATGGATGGTACTATTATTTTTATGTTATATACTTCAAATTCATATTTACATTATGATTTTCTTTTATTTATTTTTTCATAATTTTACTAATAAAAAAATTGATATAAAAAATATATTATATATATTATATATATTATATATATATTTCTTTTTTTTTTTATATCTTTAATATCTAATATCTAACACCTAAAAATGTACCATATACTAAGTTGTTCCTTTCTTTTTATTGGTAGGGACTCGATCTAAAACCCACTCAGTCAAAGGTACCTTCCATAAGAAGCTTCTCCTCCTTATGATTAATAGCCACAACTTTCTGAGGATTAACCAGCCAAATCATTTCCCATATGGTCTTTTACTTTTCGTAAGTCTTAACCTTGATGAAATATTGAAGGATTAATTCTAGGCATTTCTTCATAATACCAAGCGAATACATCTTGAAAATATTTAAAGAGATTCATACATATTTTGATTACTTGAAGGGAACACTGAGCTATAATGAAGATATTCTCAATAACATTATTATTCCTAGAAATGCTTACCAGAAGATTTTCCTAAATATTAGACATGTTACCCTCAACAAAAATATGTGATGGAGCCAAAGGGTTTAAAATTTTATGAACACTTCCACTTGAGGAAACTACACAAATTTCATTCAACTTCACCCAAGTTAAGGATAAAATAGGAGTGATGGGCCACATCATCCCGTAGCTTTCTAGACCGGTCACTGCTTCTTAAAGTTCCTCTTCAGATGGTAAAACAATATCAAGGAAATCTTTAGCCGAAGTAGAATCAACTCTCCATACCAGAGCCACATCATTATCCGCATGCTCTAATTGGAGAGGGATGGGATGAGAATTTGCAGAATTCACAATATATTGATACATAATTTCCTTTTCAAATATGGGATAAGCCATTCCACCCACCCTCCCTTATTCTAATGTGGCAGCAGGAGGAGGCAAGGGCCAAGGATATGAAAAAAATGAGTTCTAAAAGAACATTGTAGAGGAGAGATCCTATAAGATGAAATGGCATTGACATGAAAAAGAGGAGATCGAAGATCAAAAGTACCCATAAAATATGAACAGATTCCAACTCCTAAATTCTCAATAGGTTTCTTTGTATTTCTCACCAAGGATACGATACAGTCAACAAACACATTAATGAGTTCATTGGGAGAATAACCTAACTAGTCAATCGTAACAATTCTCCCTTCATGAGGAAAAAATATTATGTGGAATAATGATGAGACAATGGAATCCATTAAGTAAACCCAATTTTGACCCAATAATAGATTATAATTGAGGTTAGCATCGACTATCTCAAATTCTATGTTAACAACCTTGCCTCCTACACAAATAGGAAAGGCAGGGAGAGTCCCATGAGGCCTATGAGAATGAAAATCGAATGTAGTTAAGAGAGTGGGAGAGGGAATAACTTCACGAGACCCAATAACTTTCTAACATGACAGAGACATGATGCATATGGAAGCGCCTTCATCAACTACAATTTGAAATATTGTATTCTTCTGATATGTAAATTGAATATGAAAATCCATATGATGAGGGAGTCTCATTTTAACATTTGAAATATCAAATGTAATCAACAAAGAGTTTTTCGGGTCTACTTCTCTGATCAAACTGAGTAAAGAACTCATTTGTGCATGACATAATTAGAGAACATCTAATGCCAACACACCATAAGGGATATGAGCTAAATCTTCAACAATGGTCTGAATAACCATAGCATTGGGATCATAAGTCAAACATTTTTAAGAGCCTTTTGACATCCAAGTTATAGGCCCAATTGTGGGCCACTCTATATGGAGAGGTTATGGGGTATTGGAAGTAGATTTAGCCTTAGAGGGTTTTGGCTCTCAATAATCATGAGCTCTAGCTAAAATACCAACATGATACTTAACAATATATATTCGATGTAGAGTCACCATCCTAGTTTCCCCCTATGGGGGTTTTAGTACTAGCATTTGCACCAATAAGTAATATCTTCCATTGGGCAAAAGGATTAGTAAGCAGAAACTATGAACTAGAAGAACCCTACAGAGTTAAAAAGCACTGAGCATCCTGAATCTTTGGGAAAATATGGGTAAGATGATCCCCACTACATAACTTGCAGGGTAATTTAACCTTCTCTCTCAATTCCTTCTTTCCCTCAGCAATATGATTACTAGGTTTATTCTCACTTCCCTTCCCTCACTTATATTTCTTCTTAGCATGTCCCTTATTCTTCCCATCAAATGTTTAATTTCCTTTGGGATTTGAATACTGCACAACATTAACCGCTAAAGTATGAGAAGGAGAATACACTAATGTTGTATTCTATGTTGAAGATCCATATTTTAATGACAATTGTTGTAATTGATTCAACAAAATAGTTGTATTGCTATTGATTGATCCTATAATTCCATTGGCATGGGGGCTTAGTTTTAGTTTGGCGAGATTGATCTTTGATCTAGGAGCATCAACAATTTTTTTATAGAGGAATATAGACTTGTAATAAATAATTTCTAATTGATCGGCTCTAAAGATAGCCTGCTCTTTGGTGAACACCCTCGAAAGTGACACATCCTTATATATATTCGGCTGTAATGATTTAAAAATCCATAGAAGGAACTCATTAGGGATATAATCCTTGATTAATCTCTTCCTTTTGCGACTCTCTAGAATGTGGTTAGAAATATGAGTAGTTTTTTCCTACTTAAAATTAACCAGGAGTTCAGTTCCAACATCATAATGGATAGGAAATTGAAAATGTTTGAGAAACATTATAGCTAATTAACTAAACATAGAAAAAGTACCCCTTCTTAACTCAATATACCATTTATTTTCATTTCTAGTTAAGGTATTTCAGAAAAGTCTCAACCTAATTTAATCGTCAATAAAGGAATTCGATGAGAAAGATAAGTGGAAAGTGGTTATATGGTCTACTGGGTCCTCACCCAACTTCCCTTCAAATTTTGGAATGTGAGACGAAAGTTTAGTGGGGACTGGAGGCCAAGATAGATTATAACAGATCATATTGCTATTTAGTTTTGAAAAATATGGAAAATTAAGAATTTCCAGACATGGTAAGTGTGAAGGAACAACAAAATTCAAAGATCCAACAGTGGATTTCCAAGAATTAGAGAAAGATTATCCTAGATTTTGAGAGGCACTAGGAAGCCACAAAGTACCCCATACTGTAGGATTACCAGTCATAGGAAAACTTCCTACCAGCTAAACTTTATGTGAAGGGGATAGCCCCTAGTAAGGATTTTAAGCACTATCCAAAGGAGGAAAAAGCTATGAAGTACCAATAGTAGGGAAGGGCATACTCTCTTTCTCACCAAACAAATGGGAGAGATTCCCATACCTAAAACCACTAATAGAAGGATTTTCCCATCACCGGTTCCCTTCAAAATGTTAATATTTTGAGTTTGACAAGAGAAGGGCATTGATCCTAAATTACCTGATGGATTCAAAGAAGGAACATGTCCACTTGCAAAAGTGAAAACTTACAAATATGTTGAAACACTATCCATTGAAGTCATAGATGTGGAAGCAATAGAAGGGAAGGTCGAGGGAACTCAGGGAATCCCACTTGATGGCATCCAAAAAGGAGAAGAACTAGTGAAAGGAGTGGAAGGTTGGGAACCCCCACTAAGGCCTGGAATGGATTTTACTCAGGGACTAACGTTTTCATTTGATCCTTCCCTTCAGTTCAAGTTTGAGTAGTTCCATCTTTATTCTATGCCCCTATGGCCGTTTGGTGAGGCAAAAGAGTGTCGCATGGAGGAAGGCATTTGGAGTTGACAATATATTTGAAGATGATTTGAAATTTGATGAGAATCTGAATTCAGTGGCCTTGATGCACTATTATGATAAAGTGGGCCATCCTATGTGCTATAATGATTATGGGATCTTTCGAGACAAGGAGTTCTACTAGAAGATCTTTTCATTATTTTTTTGTGGGTGTGAAGAAGTTATAGATAGTGCTTTTCTTGATTTGTCTTGCCAGGTTTGGTAAAGAGGATGGGGGTACTATAACAAGCCTTCCTCATGGGAAGAGTATAGTTATTCATTCCCACCAGACGAAAGTAAGTTTAGCCTAGTTTCTCAAGTTCAGGCTATTCTATCGGGGTCAAAAGTGTTCGTTCTAACTGGTCTAGGTGGATGACTCACTCAAAAATGTTCATGGGAAAATATATGTAGGATATAACACAATTTGAAGTTCACCCTACTCTGTAATCCTTTTAGGAGAGTGGTCTTATTCTTGTATTTATGACCCAGATAAAATTCCAGTGGTTTTTTTATGGGTGTGAGGATTATATAAATGGTGTTTTCCTTTATTTGTCTTACCAGGTTTAGAATTTTCTAGTTGACAAAATCATTGTGGTCCAAATGATAGAGAAGGGTACAACCTCATTCAATTATGAGCATGTTTTTCATGAATTACAATGAAAAAGATTCATCAATAACTGAGATTCAGTGGATGCAGTAGAGTAGCATTGGAGTAGTTCTTATGACTCAAGAAAATGCAACAGAAATTCTGATCTTGGGTTGAGTAGCGGAGGATGCAACACAGCAGATGAAAATTCAAATGGAGTTGGCATGGTGGGCTGGTCAATTTAATGCTAGGAGTTGTCATGCGAGGTGATAGAGATGGAGCTAACGGAGGAGCATTTTGGGGAGGTGGCAAAGATGGAGGTGATAGGGAATAGGAGGGTTGGATGGCCATAATAATGAACCTTTTGGATTACCAGAATCTTAAAAAAGGCGCATTATAAACTACTAGAAAAAAAACTATATTCCACATGAATATCATCGGTCATTTTTTTTTACTTTTATATCGTTACTTTTAATTTATAAATTTACTTTTCCTTTTATTTTTTACTTTTTATTTTATTTTGATCTCGTTAAAACATTTACTATATATTAATGTTTTTATTTAGTTTAATTTTTATTCAGTAGATATTACATTATATTACATGACACTAAGTTACAACATCTCTACTATATTGAATCATCTTAGTACCTCGGTAATGGTTGTCCATTTGAGTTGTGGATCCCCTTCCTTCTGAAGGTGCAAGAGCTCCATATCCTCAGTCCAAAGTGTATAATTCCCATAGTGTGGTTGGGACAATGAATTCCAAAGCTATTCAGGTTCCCTTTTGGATCTACCAAGCTCCTAGAGGGATCAAACCTCTTTTCACTCTAGGATACATCTGCTTCTTAAGAGATTTGATCCTATCAAGCCTTTGTGGATCAAGATTTAAGATGAATCTAGGCAACTTTAATTTCACCCTTTAAATATGCTATATTACACATGAATACCATGGATAAATACCATGGTTCTCATAACATGGGTCAATACCATGTAGATATTTTTATCTTACCTTTAATTTTTTATTACTTTTATTTTATTTTGACTTAGAAAAAAAGGTTCCACTTAGGATTATTTTTATTTTTAAGGTTACACATAACATTTAATTGCATTACAACATCTCTACCATACTAACATGGGAGCCCAATAAATTTATATTAATATATCATCCATTTATATTTATTATATTTATTTATTTTTATTTAAAATTGATACTATTCATTTGGATGTTGTTGTGAGTTATTATTTTGAAATTTTAGTTAAGGTTATTATTATTAGAATATGTAGCTATAAAAAAATCATCAAATCACTACATGATAGCTTTCAAGGATATCCCTGCCCTTTACTAGGGATACGTGTGCCATTAGTGGAATTTTCATACTAGGTACATTATTTGTTGCACACTAGATATATTTGAAGGGGAAATCCTAAACCTTAAACCATAAGGGAAGGTTATAAGAATCAAGGTTCAAGAAAATTGGCTTGTCCCACCATACATGACCTCTTAAGCATACACTTACCCTCTAAGTTGGAACATTGATGATGGACACCATTATGTGGTTTTGAGCACCAAGTATAGGTCATGGGGAAATAAATATGGTCATTACTAGGAAATGGAGCCTCAGAACTTAACGGAAGATGATAGGAATCCAAATTCAAGAGTAAGGTGTCAAAACACATTTAATTTCTCCATAATATGAACACCCTTTAGTTGGGAAACGAGGATCTTTATAGCAATTTGATATCTAGGTAAGAGTACCATTCCTTTGACCATGGTTGGGGGAGGAAACTAAAGCCTCAAGCCCTAAAGGTATCTTATCAAGCTACACATGGCCATTTGAGGATATCCTTTCCATATGAAAATGGATTTTAGATGCCACTAGTTAGCTTGAGTAGTGAGTACTAACCCCAAGATCCCATAAATCATTTAGTGAAAAAATTCATGTATTAGGTACTACAAAAAGATTATAGGAATATAAGGAATGGCCTTATTTAGATAGCTCAATTTTTTATTTAGAGTTATAGGCACCTAAAGGATTTCTTTATTACCTAATCCATGGGCTCCTTCCCTAGATCATTTCTAGTCCCTTGGGAAACATACGTACTATTCAAAACCACTTATTGGTACCAAAGAACCTAGTCATAGGCTAATGAAATCCTTATGAGGCCATTTGTGGTTATTTGAGGCATCCTTCTTAGATGTAGATGGATGGAATATTCAATTACAATATAAGTTTAATGTTTCCACCCATGACTACCTGGAGGGTCCAAAGACCCATGTTCCGACTGTAGTTGTTGGCCCTCGATTCCTATTACCATTATTTAGAGCTTAAGTATATGATTTTTTCCCAAAAAGCATTCAAAACAGTTTGACCTAAACATAATGCTAAAAAAAATTCAATAGAGTACATCTCATGTTGTATTCTAAATACATAAAAAATAAATGAATACAAACCACGTACATAATTGTGAGCATGGTGCAAAACTCCAAGATAGATAAGATAAATTATTTTCCTAATAAGTTTTTCAAACATATGAGAACCTTATCAAAATAATGAGATATATTTATATAATTGTAATGTTGAAATTTAATACATCCACCTTTGTCTTTATGTGACTTGTTCCATTTTAGTACTAAGTCTCCTATTAGGAAATATTTGTTATGAAACCAGCTCACAAAAATATAGAGAAGATAGATCAACACCTTAGAAATAAGCCTCTTCGAGGGGGCAACCTCATTTACATTACACAAACGAACAATTCTTAGATGATACAAATGACAAGACCTCCTTTCTATATATCGCAGTCTAAGGGGTCATAATATAATCAAAGCTGACATAACAATAATAATGTAAGGGCACAATACTAACAATAGTGAGCTTATATGGGGCACAATAATAACAATATGGGGACTACATGGGAACAACAATATAATAAGTAGGTTGTACTAATAACAATAAGTAGTTACACTAGTAGTATAGGGACCTAACATGCCCCTCTCCTTCAAAAAGTGTTGTCCTCAACGCTTGAGTAGTTCTTGATGCTTCTGTATAAGATTCTTATCCTCCCATGTGGAATCTTCAGCTGCTAAGTTCTTACACTTGATGAGATACTCTGAAATTGATCAATTTCGTAGCTGTTGGGTTGTTGTTTCTGTGACTTCTCTAGGTTCCAATATGATTTTTCCTTCCTCATCAAGTTCTAGAAATATTTTTTGAACTAGGATCTTTTGCAACTTTTGAATGAGTGGCCACACTTCCTCATCCTTCTCATATTCATCCTTTGCTTCATTTATCCAATCTGGTTGGATAAAAAAAATAGCACAAAACAATGCTTCCACATCCTCATCCTTTCTTTAGAGTGCATCTCTAACAAAAAATTTCTCCACTTTTCCTTAGATGATGTCAAAGTCATAACCCAACATATTTGTGACCCATTTTTTCTATTCTTCTAAAGATAATATTTGTTCTAAAAATTATTTAAGACTATCATGATCCATTTTTACCTTGAGGCATCTTCTAATTGGGTAAGGTCTCCATTTCTTAAGTGCATGTAGTATTTCCAACATTTCCTTCTCACTACGATATTGATCTACCTATTGTTTCATTCGATTC
Organism: Pinus taeda; assembly: GCA_000404065.3. NCBI lineage: Eukaryota > Viridiplantae > Streptophyta > Pinopsida > Pinales > Pinaceae > Pinus > Pinus taeda. Next base: position 404,263 of record APFE030559239.1, read on the forward strand.
TGCACCAAAGTAGTGTTATCCTTTAAAAGTTGGAGAACTTGTTGTTGATGCTTGATGTGATCTTTCACCGCTTAAAATTTTTTCTTCTTGATATGTCCTTCTATCTTAAGAGTTTGAGGAGTGGTAATTTCTTACAATGCTTTACAAGATATGTTCATATTAATTTCTTGATGCTCAATGTGATCTTTCACTTCCTGAACATTTTGCTTCTTGATATGCCCTTCTATCTTGATAGTTTGAGGAGTGGTAATTCCGGCCAATGTATTACAAGATATGGTTGGATTCATTTCTTATTTCTTGATGTGTTGTTTCACTTCTTGAACCTTTTTCTCCGTGATATGTCCTTCTACCTTGAGAGTTTGAGGAGTGGTAATTCTTGCCAATGCTTTACAAGATATGGTCAGATTAATTTCTTCATTCTCTAGGGGTTAGGCCCTGGCGTATATCCTGTTCTTTTGATGTTGCTTGATCATTTTATTCCTCCTCTTCATAGTCTATGTAAAAAAATTTCTTCTCAGCACACTTATGACCTTTAATGAATTTTTTATCACAATTGTAACAAAGCCCCTTTTCTCCTTTTTCTTCCAATTATTGTGGTGTAACCCTTGTAGGTTGTGGAAGGCTAGGATAAACAACACTTCCGTATTTATAGTTGTGAGGGGTAGACTTCCTTGCTGCCATAATTTTCTTTCGACTTCGTAACAAAGACCTTTTTCTCTTTTTTCTTCCAATTGTTGTGGTGTTGCTATAAATAAGGTGTTGCTCTTTATATCCTCATAATGTGCTATGATTTTCTCCGCGAAAATTGACCATGTAACAAGTGGTTTATGAGAACAAAGCCCTTTATATCATAAAAATTGATATTTTTCTAAATATGAAGATGCAATACATACCTTTTTGTAACAATGGTACACCATTTAGATCAAAATATTTCTCTATCTGTAGTATCCAATTTACCGAATCCTTGCCATCAAACTTCCTCATCTCAATTTTTCTTGATTTTAGGAGCTCGATCTTGAAACGATTGTAACTCCATAATTTCAGATCTCCAAGCTCTTAAAACTCTTCCTATGGTAGCTCTTTGAGACCTCTTTCTAAACCTGCAAGTCTGATCAAAATTTGATTATCCAAGAAAGATTTATGCCAAATCTCCCACGGTGACCTGATTATAGACTAGTTCAGTAGAGCGAAATTGTAGGACGTGCCACATCTCACTGTTTCAACCTTAGTACTTGAAATTGATATACAGAAGACTACAAGAAGTACTCTTTTTGTAACTTACGAAATTTCAATCTGATGCTCAGAGAGATAGTTATGATCATTTTCCCTCGGTCAACTATTTGGAATGTAGTTCAAGGGTCTGGAAAAACCCTAACTTAGTCAAACTATATCTCTGAAAAAATAGTGACACAGGATCTGAAATTCAGAGTCAAGGTTTAGAACGATTTCTTTTCAAATGGGTTTCTGGTTTAGATTTTGAAACTTTGTAGCGAAATAGTTATAGTGAACATCCCACGATGACCTTTTTTGGTTGAAATTTTGGAGCTTGCAAAAACCCTAACATCCTCAGATCATATCTCTGAAACTATAGCGAGACAAGCTCTAAAGTTCGGACCCCAGGTTCAACAAGTTGTATTATCAAATGGGTTTTATTTTTAGCTACTCAACCATCACATAAAAAATGTTATAGCGAAAATTCCATGATGACCTATTTGGCGCAACGAAATCCTAGAATCCAAAGCTCTGATACCAAACGTTATGAAACCAGTTCACAAAAAGATAGAAAAGATAGACCAACGCCTTAGAAGTAAGCGTCTTCGAGGGGGAAACCTCCTTTAAATTACACAAATGAACAATTTTTAGATGATGCAAATGACAAGAACTTCCTTTCTATATATAGCAGTCTAAGGGGTCATAATATAATCAGACTGACATAACAATAATAATGTAAGGGCACAATTATAACAATAGTGGGCTTCTATGGGGCACAATAATAACAATAAGCAGACTACATTGGAACAAAAATACAATAAGGGGGTTTTACTAATGACACTAACGGGTTACACTAGTATTTTACGGACCTAACAATATTTATCTTGAACAAATTTATTATCAAACCATTTCTTAATATTTTTCCAATGTGTCGAAAATTTCATTCATGGTTTATCCCTTTCTTCTTCTATCCTCAATGAGTTATTTTTTCTTCCTTACATGATTTACGATGATTGAGCTATGTAATATTAGGATAATTAGATGGAAGGTGGGAAGATGTTGGAAGGATGGATGGATTCTCTTTTGTACACAATAAAATATGTGGATATTCCATTGGAAGTCTTGGGATTTAATCGATATACTCATAGGTGATTTGGCAAGGCATTGTATGAGTTCCTTTGTTTACCAATTATGGTTATTTTTATGATGCAGATAATAGTTTCATTACTACATTTAGCCAACCCCATTCCTAAGGATAATACATTTCCAAATGTGTCAATACAATGTCTTCAAATGATTACTATGTAGTTAGATTTTAATATGAAAAGGGCATAACATTGTCAAAAACAAAAGAAGTTGGAACACAAAACTCTTTGATAATATATTGTTCGAGGAACTGTCTATTGACATGGCCACAAATTCTAGTTAATGGAACAACTTCTATCCAAAGAGTGAAATAGTTTGTGACACTTAGTATGTCCCTTTGTTTTAAAAGTAATGACGATATATTTCACCAATTATAACTGATCCCCACTATTCGAAAGCTTCTTGAGCTATTATTGGTAGCAAGAGAATAGCCATGTGAATCTATGAATAGAATTTTATGGTATCAACTCCTAAAAATCTTGTGCATTATTGTAACACCTCAACTAGACTCTTGGATGATAAATAGCATGTGTATGTGAAACATAAGATGGTGAGGTGAAACACATTAACTAGGTTTATGAGCTAAGTTTTTAGTTCAGGGTCAATATGGCTAAGTGCATGTGTATTCTTATGATTTTAAGCTAGTATCCACATATGTACATGTATTTTATATGCTTTGACTAGAGAGTCTGGTATTGCAGATACATTATATTATGCATGTTAATAAACACATTATAGCTACAACTTATATCTATTGAAAGGAGTACAGGGGGCCAAGACACCATGATATATTAGAAAAGTGCTCATATGATTTAATAATCATTGAAACAGTACATGGATATAAAGAAAGTCCATTAAATGAATTTATGGACTTCCAAATGTCAAAAGAATGACATGCACATGAAAGGAATGATAATGGTACTACTAGGAAACTAGTTAGAGTGGATACCCAAGATGGCACGGGTAACTCTTGAAGCCCAAGGACTGAGAAAATTTCTATCTCACCAAGTTGGGTTCCCCCATTAGCCGAATTTTGAGGTAAAAAATGGGCCTAAAAAAATTTGCACTGACACAATTAGCTTTAAAAGAATGAGCTGGATTCAAGATGATGATGTCATCATATAAACCATGAACAAGAATGATGGTATGTTAAGCGCTAGATTCTATGAAATCCCTTACCTTTATGGAATGTCTTACATAGGGAAAACTAGTAGATCATTCAAAAAACCACTCAAAGAACATATGGAAGATACCTAGCATAATCGTAGTAGAACATTTGTCATTGTTGAAAACTCCGATAATACTAAGCATCTAATCTATTTTGATAAAACCAAAATCCTTCCATCCAACCTATTCTACTCCAATCGTATCACTAAGGAAGCTTTAGAAATTGAAATAAACCCAACAATCTTAATCGAGAAGATGCTTACCATTTAAGCCATTCTTGCAAACCTACTACTTTTTTCTTACGCTCTAAACCTAGTTCCCCTTTCTTTAATACTAATTCTCACCCCTCTTAACGTAACCTCCCCTCTCCCACTCTTCTTCCTCTCTCCTTTTCCTCTTTTCTATCTCAATTCTCTTTCTTTATTTTCCATCTCTTCTGGTCTCTTTCTTTCTTGTTTCCTTTCAATTAATTAAAAAAAATTATTTTAAAATTATTTTAAATCCCCTCTTCCCAGAGTACTTGTTTATTTCTTTTTTTTAATTCTATTTAATTGCTTCTATATCTCTTTTTCAAGCTCACTCATTTTTACCTTCATTAAATAAACCAATTTAATTCCATTTTCAATCATTTTAAAATTTATTTCAATTTTATTTAATAATTTAATGTTTAATT
>APFE030559242.1:38556-61039 GCA_000404065.3 Pinus taeda
CTAGTTGTAATTAGTCTAACTGCAAATAGACTAATGATGAGTTGTTAAAATAATTATTAACTCATAATGCAACTAAAGAATACATCAGTTAACTCAGTTGCATTTCAGTGCATGTTCAGTTCAGCAGGGGCAAGTGTTAGAGGATCAGATTGCTATCAGTTGTGACTATAGTTGTGCATGAGGATTTGCACAATCATTGGGATTGAGTTATGCCAATCAGAATTGGCCAATATCAAGTGATTATAGCCTCTACTCATGTGATTCCCAGTGTGAGTGATTATTTTGAGGTAAATACGAGTTTGGTTCAACCATTCTCATCCATTCTTGTGTAGGTATTGAGCAGTGGAGGCAGGCAAGCAGTGGAATAGATTTTGAGATCAGATCTGAGTTGTATTGTGTGTAATAGGTGGAGATAGTGCTGGATACTTGTGAGTAGTATTGACTATTGTAATGTTACATGTTCTCAATCATTAATATACAGATAGTGTGGGGTTTTTAGCGAGATGCTTTCCCCGGGTTACATATTGTGTTAATGTGTGCATGATCTTGATGTTTTATTGTTATTGATGCTGCTATATTGATGATCAACGTAGAGGAGCTTATGTATTGTGTATGTATTACGTAATAGTACATGATCAGGATAATCTCCATTGAATATGTGTTAAATTATTCAAAATTTCTACATGATATTGGGTCTTAATGCAGCAAAAGGCAGAGGAATAAAAAACATAATGGTGTTTGGAGAGATGTTGATCTTATCATTCAACAAGTGAATAGAACTTTTCAAGGACCTAAGGCTGAAAGCATATAGAGATGAGGTATGGGGACTCAAAGATTCTTTTGATATTTTTTGTATCTCATATATTCCCAGAGTTAAAAATCAACTTGTTGACTCCCTTTTTGTGACTGCTAGCATGTTTATCCCTCCCATGCCTCCCAGACTAGTTTATGAAGCCCAGATGAAATATAGACCATCCTTGCCTGATAATGTCCAGCATTGGAAAGTTTTTGAAGATGATGATGAAGTGAATAGCCTTCTGCAAGTCATTGATGAGTTCTCTAAAATGCAAATTGACCAAGAGAATGAAGCCTTGGAAGAAAATCCCCAATCCCAGCTTAGAAACAGAATTGGTAAAGATAGCATTGTCCAACTTCCCAGCAATCATATACCTAAGGGTCTAGTTCCTTTAGAAAAGTTGTTTGACCAAAATGATGTGCCTTATAAGGTTGCCCATAAAGAAGACCAATCTACAGTCTATAAGCATAACATAGGGAGTCCAGATCATCCAAGATACATAAATATTTCCCTGCCATCTATCTACCTCCCAAAGTGCCGAATACTACAATTTATTGAAGCAATTTGCTGATGTCTTTGCCTGGGAATATAGTGACCTAAAAACATATGACAAAAAGATCATCCAGGATAAAATTCCTTTAGAGAAAGACACCATCCCTTTCAAATAGAAGTTGAGACCAATAAATCCTTTACTCCTCCCGCTGATTAAAAAAGAAATCAAGAAGTTGCTAGCTGCCAAAATCATAGTCCCTCTCAGATATTCAAAATGGGTAGCCAATTTGGTAGTGGTGAGGAAGAAAAGTGGAGAAATCAGGCTCTGCGTTGATTTTAGAAACTTAAATAAATGCTCTAAGAAAGACAACTACCCTCTACCCAAGATGAAGCATTTGCTGCAGAAGGTCTCAGAAGCCAAAGTGATGTATTTCTTGGATGGATTTTCAGGGTATAATCAGGTTGTTGTACATCCAGATGACCAAGATAAGGTTGCATTCACCACTCCTTGGGGAACTTTTATGTATTCCAAGATGCCTTTTGGGTTGATGAATGTTGGAGCCACCTTTTAGAGAGCTATGGATATAGCATTTGTCGGAGAGAAGGATAAATTTGTCCTCATCTACCTAGATGATATAACAGTATACTCCAACAGCCATCATGACCATTTGCAGCTTGTGAAGAAAGTGTTCCTAAAGTGCAGAAGGTTTGGGATTTCAGTCAATCCTAAGAAGTCACAGTTTTCTTTAAAAGAAGGCAAGTTGTTAGGGCATGTTGTTTCTGCTGCAGGTGTCCAAATTGACCTAGAAAGAGTAAAATCAATACAGACCTTGTCTATCCCAAGATCAAAGAAAGATATCTAGTCCTTTCTGGGCAAAATAAATTTTGTAAGGAGGTTCATACCAAATTTTGCAAAACTTGTAAAACATATTACCTCCATGTTGAGAAAGGGGTCAGAGATCAAATGGACTGATGCAGCAAGAAGATCCTTTGAGTCCATTAAGAAAGCCATTATGGAAGCTCCTACTTTAAGCAGTCCAGATTACAAAAAGCAGTTCCATATATTTTCATTTGCCTCAGTGGACACCCTTGCAGTGGTTTTAGTGCAAGCAAATGAGGAAGGCTCAGAGCATCCATTGGCATTCTTTAGCAAAACCTTAAGAGATGATGAGCTAAAGTATGATATCATTGAAAAATAGGCATATGCTCTTATAAAGTCTTTGAAAGCATTCAGAATTTACATTATGCATTCCAAGATAATTGCATATGTGCCCACTGCTTTAGTAAAATATGTCCTAACACAGCCTGATGCTGATGGAAGAAGGGCTAAATGGATTGCAAAGCTAATTGAATTTAACATAGAACTAAAGCCCACCAAGCTATTCAGAGGTCGGGGCCTTGCTAGACTAATGGCCAACGAAAATTGCAAAATGCTAGACATATATCTCATAAGCACAATTTCAGAGAATGGTTAGACAAAAGAAGAAGCAGCTGAACCAGGGAAAAAGTAGTCATTAGCAGAAAATCTAGCTTCTTGTGAATGGTACTCATCAATAGCTCAATTCTTGTTGAAGCTAGAAGTTCCTCTAGGTCTTAGTTCAAGCCAAGTCAAAACTATTAAGCTCAGGGCAGCAAGATATTGCATTCATGAAAATCTGCTCTACTGGAGGGACCCATCTGGGTTGCTTATGAGGTGTCTGGACAAAGAACAATCCATGGAAGTAATGCGGCAATTTCATTCTACCATGTGTGGAGGGCATCACTACTGGAAAACTACAACCCACAAAATCCTCAGAGTTGGGTACTATTGGCCCACCTTATTTTATGACGTATTTTTATTTGTTAAATCTTGTGACATGTGCCAAATATTTGAAGGGAAACAACAGTTGAAGTCCCTGCCCTTAAATCCAATACATGCTAGTGGCCCTTTTCAGCAGTGGCGCTTGGATTTCATTGGAGAAATCACTCCACACTCCAGTGGCCAACATAGATGGATCTTAGTAGCAACTAATTATTTCACTAAATGAATTGAGGCCATCCCTACTAGAAAGGTTGATCATCATGTGGTCATGAAGTTTTTGACAGAGAATATCTTCACCAGATTTGGTTGTCCACATAAATTAGTCAAAGACAATGCAACAACCTTCAGGGCAGGATAATTGGTGGACATGTGTGGTTCAATGGGCATTAAACTGGTTCATTCCACCTAATACTACCCTCAAGGAAATGGTCTAGCAGAATCTTCCAACAAAAGCCTAGTAAGGATAATTAAAAAGTTGTTGGAGGACAACAAAAAGAGTTGGGATTCCAAGCTCAAATATGCACTGTGGGCTGACAGAGTGAGCATTAAGAAATCCACAAGGAATTCTCCATTCAAGCTGGTATATGGCACTGAGGCTGTGTTCCCGATTCAATTAACCCCCCCGTGGCAAAGTTCCTACAAGAAGAGTAGAATGAGGAAGAAGATATGGCAAAAAGAATCACTGATTTAGCAGAGGCACATAGAATTAGAGAACAGCTGGTTAAAAGGTCTGTGGCACATCAAAAGAAGATCAAGGAAGCCTTTGACAAAAGGAAAAAAGTAGATAATTTTCAGGTTGGAGATTTGGTTCTTAAGTGGGATGCAATGAAAGAGAAGAAAGGCAACCATGGGAAGTTTAATGCTTTCTGGACAGGGCCTTTTATCGTCTCTCAGATCCAAGGGAACCATACCTTCATATTGCAAAGTATGGAAGAGGGAACAGTTTTGATGGCCCAGTCAATGAGCGCTTTCTGAAAATTTATGTTATTTAAGGTCTTTTGGCCTTAAGGTTGTAAATATGTTAATTTATCAGTTTAGTGTAGGCTCAGTTAGACTCCATGCCCAATGGAACACTAGGGAATTTTGCTAATCTGATTTTCATAGAAAGGCAATGATCTGCAGTTCTTGAGACCTCACAGGGAGGATCTCATCCCTAGAAGGAGCCAATGTTAGCTCTGTCATATAACATTGATTTTTTGAAGTCGGAAGCACATTTTGTCCATGGTCATGATCAAAAAGGGCTTATAGTGATTGTCCTCATCTTCTCCTCTACCTTTCTCACCCTCCTTTGGTCTTTATTTCCCATGCTTTTTCATTGAAAATCATATTAAATCCATTTTTGAGCCCCATGCATTAATACACAAAACCTTATAAAACCCACGCCCACACACCCACGCACCTCCATAAAATTTCACCATAACCCCAGCCGTTGATCTCCGCCACCCCGATCTAATGGCTTTCATCACAGAAACTCGAGCAACCGTTCCCTTGCCATCCGATCATCTCCGCCGTGATCGGACGACAGTCACTTTCCCCACACCTTCAAACCACGAGGACGATAACATGCAATGGAAAGTGGTTTCGTTATTTCCCTGCTGCCATGCATCACCCTTTGATTGAGATCGCACGCCATTGAACTTTTACCACCATAAGCCCTAAAGTCGTGCGATCAATACCTCCTGCCGCCAAAACCACCATTCCCACCCGTTAACTCCCGCAAATTTCCTCCCCTCGATGACCATTGGATCTGTCCACCCGAGATCCAACGACTTGCATTCACTCTGCTTCCGTATCTCTCGGTACTCCTCGCCAAGCAATCCCCGCCGTCAAGCTGCCCATTTTAATGGCCGATATTAATCCCCCATCCAACTGCTCCACCCACTGTGCAATCCACGTACTTTAACCATTCCATGCTCCCAAAAGGACGAAGGTGGCCAGTGTCTAGTACTCAGTGCAATTGCTCCTCAACAACCGCATTCAATAGGCAGGGTGGCCGAGAAGGAAAATGACAAACCTTGAGAAGATAAATGCATTTAACAGTTATGGGACTTCAATCCATACGACACTCCACCTACCCGAGAAGGACAGCAGAGCACCTGAGAAGATCGGATTTATTCACTGAAGCAAGAAAATTGCACCAGAGGCTCCATTAGGTAGTTAAAGCGGTTGGTGGTCAATTATACCCTCCACACCTAGAATGGCCGAGTGCCTTTGTAACGAAACTCTATATATACCCAGAAACAAGATGTAATCAAGGTTGATGGTTGTTGTATTGATGTAAGGTTCAACTTCTAGAGGCTGTAACTGCTTTGATACTTGTAGCGTCTCATCTTCATTTTCAGCTAATACAAGCTTCTTTTGCTGTTAATTGCTCACTTTCCATTCCTATTCTGTTCTAGGCTGTTCCTGTTATGCAGTTTTCCTGAACTCTTGATGTTTAGCATTAGAGGAGTTGTCATCCTAACTCTATGTTAGAATCTTGTATGTATTATTGAATGTGTTATTCAGGTTTCTTTTCACTTAATGCCATAGAACTGTCATCCTATCGGTGCATTAGGGAGTTAGATTTGCAGACCTCTTTACTGGTTGCAGCCGGCCATTACAAGGTCTTGTGCATCTGCTGGTGTGGTCAGTATTCTCCATATCCATCCAATCCCTAAACTGTGAGTAATTGGTGATCTAAAGCCTTGTAGTCTGGGGGTGTTCATGCATGTCTAGAGTCAAGCAAAGTAGGAGTGGTTATATGGCTTGAACAAGCATCATTCCTTCCATTCATCCATCTGCAATATTAAGTTGAATTAGTAATGTCCCAAGCATCTCCAAGTTACAACCTAGGAGAGTTTCTTGGGGTGATAACAATTGGACCAGGAGACATAGCCCAAGAGTTTTGCGTGAACTCCTTGATTATTTGTTGTGTTGATGTGTGTGCCTATTATCTTTCTCTAACTGCTCATTGTCTATATTATTCTCAATCTTTTCGATCCGTTGCACCAAGTAATATAGGAATTCTTGAACATGAGTTTGTAATATCTTAATATTGTTTTAAGATCACATTTTTAGGTCAAGTGGTATCAGAGCTTTTGGTTATGGTTTTGTTAAGGTTAGACAAGCTTGTGCTGTATTTTTGAATGCTAACTATTTCAAAGCTCAAACTAGGAGAAGGAGAACTTGTTGAGGCTAATCTAGAGATTGGAAGAGTCTATCCTCAAAGGAGAATGGCAGAAGAAACTCCATTGGAATAACATTCTCAGTTCATGGACATGTTTATGGCCATGTGAGCCATGGTGGAAGAGATGTATCAAGAATTTAAGAAGGGTCAAGGTGAAAGCACTTCAACACCCAAAAAAGACAAAGGAGCAGAGGAACCTTCTCCAGTTTCCCCTTCAGAGGGAAAAGGGAAAGGGGAAATGCCTCCCCCATCGTCTCCTCCACCATCACCTTCATCATCCACATCTCCTAGCCTTGATAAGAAAAAGAAGAAAACTTCTTTAGTTAAATTAGATGTGAAATTTGATTTGCCAATTTATGATGGAGAACTAAATGCAGAAAAGCTAGATAACTAGATAAGATAGATTGATGTATATTGTAGGGTGCAAAACATTGATTCAGAAAGGAGAAAGATTCAGTTGGCTAGCCTTCGACTTGGAGGAACTGCACTAGTGTGGTGGGAAGGCAAGACACAAGTTGATCTGAAAATACATGGTAAAATTGTTTCTACCTGGAATGAAGTTGTTTCTACCATCAAAAACCAATTCTATCCTTTATCTTATATGCAGCAGGCAATGATGAGTTGGCAAACTCTTCGCCAATTAAAGGGCCAAAGTGTACAAAGTTATACCGAGGAATTTAGAAAAATAGATTTAACTCTAGGCATATCTCTAGACTCACCTGAAACTTTGTTGAAGTATATAGGTGGTCTGCATAGCTATTTGAAGCATACCATTCTCATGTTTAATCCCACTAGCTTAGATGATGTATCAGTTTAGGCTACACATCTAGGAGCTAGAGACAAGAATGTGAACCCAGAGGTTGGGGGATCATCTAAACACTCTGTAAGTAAGAACAAGGAAAAGAAGAAATTGAAATGGAAGAAGAGGAAGACAAACACTACAAAAGGACAAACCTTCCCGCACTCATTGCAAGAAGGATGGACACGATGATGCACACTGCTAGTCATTGCATCTGGAGCTGAAACCTAAGAAGTTCGGTGGTAAGAAGAAAAATACTATTACTGCTATTCATAAAGACTTGAGGTCAGACTCAGGCGATGAAACAAAAGTCACAGCCACAGGTATAAAAGGTAAAAGTTTTGAAGCATCCATAAGTAATTATGCACAATCTATTGATAATGAAGATAATGAGATGAAAAGACATGAGATTTTTCGTATTAGAGTCATTTCCAAGCACCAAAAGATTGATACTTTATTTGATAGTGGATCACAAGTAAACTTGATTTCTGAAACAATTGTAAAGAAGTTGGGATTACTAACAAAACCTCACGAGAATCCATATCCATTAGGTTGGGTGTGTGATAAAATAAAGCTACAAGTGACAAGACAATGTAAACTTAGGTTTGCTATTGGGTCAACATTTGTAGATGAGGTTGAGTTAGATATAGTTCCATTGGATATATGTGGTATTGTTTTTGGAAGTCCTTACTTGTATGACAGGAAAGCTATTTTCTATAGAGCCCAAAATAAGTATCAACTCACTAAAGATGGAATAGAATATATTGTAAGAGCTCATAAACTCAAAAATAACTATTCTCTCATAAACTTAGGGCAGATGAAAAGAATTGTGAATTCATGTAAGCAATTTTTACTAATGGTTGTAAAGGAAAAGAACCCTGATAAAACCAATGTATTTGAAGGCTATGATGCTAAACTAAAAGTTGATTTAGTTAAAGTTGTTTCATAATATGATATCCTATTTCAAGAACCTAAAGGTATGCCACCCAAAAGGGAAATAGCACATGATATTCATTTGTAGCATGATGCTCCATTACCTAACATCAAAATGTACAAGTTATCCGCTTTAGAGAATGCAGAGATAAAGAAGTAGGTACAGGAGCTGCTCGATAAAGGGTTCATAAGACCAATCACATCACCATGTGGATCTCCAATCATGTTGGTGAGAAAGAAAGATGGTTCGTGGAGAATGTGCATTGATTATAGAGCCCTGAATAAAATAACGATCATGAATCATTATCCTCTTCCTCATATTGATGATCTTAGATTAGTTGAAAGAAGCAATTTACTTTTCCAAGTTAGTCTTGCGTAGTGGCTATCATCAAGTCAAAGTTGCAGAACAAGATGCATGGAAGACTACTTTCAAGACAAAGCAAGGACTCTATGAATGGTTGGTTATGCCTTTTGGCTTAACTAATGCTCTTGCCACTTTCATGAGAGTTATGAATGATGTAATCAGACCTTTTATTGATGATTTTGTAATTGTATATTTAGATGAAATTCTTGTTTTTAGTAGGACATGGGAAGACCATGTAAAGCATGTAAAGCAAACTTTAGATGTTTTAAAAAGAGAAAATCTCTATATGAAGCTGTCAAAATGTGAATTTGGCAAAACATCTTTAAATTATTTGGGTCATATTGTAGGGGGTGGTGAATTGAAGATAGATCCCTCGAAGGTTGAAGTCATTGTGAACTGGCCTAAACCCAAATCTGCTACAGAGGTTAGGAGTTTCCTAGGAGCAACACAATATTGGAGAAAGTTTATTGCTAACTTTTCTTTGATTGCAGCTCCATTACATGCTTTAACAGGATTGAAAAAGGTGTTTTAGTGGGGAGGCAAACAACAGAAAGCCTTTGACACCTCAAAAGAAAAAATTATTATAGCACCAGTACTAGCACTACCAAATCTTCAACGTCCATTTGATATTGAAACAGACGCCAATGAATATGCCATGGGAGCAGTGTTGATGCAACATGGTAAACCCATATGCTATCATTTTGACACATTTACTACTGCAATAGTTAATTATCCCACATATGGTATAGAATTGTATGCATTAGTACAAAGTGTGAAAAAGTGGAAACATTACCTAATGGGAAAATAAACAATCATACATACAAATCATCAATCACTTCAATATTTGCACTCACAAACTAAATTGCAGCAATCAAGACATTATAGGTGGATGGGATTTCTATAGCAATTTCATCTTGTCATCAGATATAAGAAGGGCATACACAATAAGGTTGCAGATATGTTATCAAGACCAATCATAAATGCATCTACTATACTTAAGCATAAATCAGTAATGCATGAAAGTTACATTGAACAATATGCTGAAGATGTAGATTTTAAAGATGCATATGAAACTTTAAGTCATGGAAGGAAAGTAGAAGAATTGGATGATTATGTTAAGGACCAACTCTTATATCATTTGGGAAAGTTATGCATTCCACAAACTGAAAGAGTTAACATAATTCGAGAAGCACATACTTCTCTAATATCAGGTCATTTTGGTGTAAGTAAAATAGTTTCACAATTGCAAAGGTTCTGTTATTGGCTAAGAATGCATGAGACAGTTTCTAGATATATCAAAGGGTGTACTATGTGTGCTACTAGCAAGCCCAATAATAGAAAATTAGGCTTGTGCACTCCACTTCCAGTTCCTTCTCGTCCTTAGGAAAGTGTTTCCATGGACTTTGTTGGGGGATTGCCAAAATCTAGAAAAGGTCATGCTTATTTGTATGTTGTTGTGGATAGGTTCAATAAAATGTGTATTTCGATACCTTGTAACAAGCAGGTTACAGTTGAACAAATCACAAAGTTGTTCTTTCAGCATGTATGGGTTCATTTTGGGTTACCTACTTCTATGTATCTGATCGAGATTCCTAATTTGTTGGCAAGTTTTGGTCAATTCTATGGGAGTTGATGGACACCAGATTAAAGAAGAGCACAACATTTCATCCAAAAATATATGGTCAAATAAAGGTGGTCAATAGGACAGTGATCTAGTTGCTCATAGGCTATTGCAGCAAGCATCCCAAGCTTTGGGATGATCATTTGTGTTATGTGCAACATTCTTACAACCATGCCAAGCACTCTTCTACTTAGAGATCTCCTTTTGAGACTTGTTTTGGTTTTATAGCAAAGTCTCCCTTGGATTTTGTCTTCGGTAAAGACATAGCAGTTGATGGACACAATGATGTGGACAAAGCAACCAAGTTCATTGAACAGATCCAAGAAATTCACTAGGCAGTGCAGGAACAACTAGAAATAAGTCAGGCCAACTACAAGGCAAGGCATGACAAGCATCAAATTGAGCATAGTTTCCAAGTTGGTGATCAAGTCTGGTTGTACATCAGCAAAGACAGAGTGCAAGGTGAAGGTAAGAAGCTAAAACCAATAAGGTATGGACCTTTCAAGATACTTGAGAAAATTGGTGAAAACGCTTTTCACCTTGATTTGCCAGCTTATATGCATATCTATTAGGTCATTAATGTAGAAAACTTGAGACTACATGAACCTTCATTGATTGAAGATCCTGAAGAGCAAACTCAGTTGCCTTCTATTGATGATCTGTTGCCTGAATATCTCAATGAGTTGCAGGAAGACACATTTCTGGACAGGAAGGTGAGAACTATGTGATGAGGGGATGTTGAGTACCTAAGAATCAGACTCAAAGGTTCAAAATCAAGCAGTGCACGATGGATAGAAATTGGACAAGTGAGGAAGTTGTATCCTCACTTGATCAATGCCTAAAAACCAACTTTTGGTGGTCCAAAAGCTTTTCAGTGGGAAGGCATGATCCAAAATGGATCCTAAAACCCTCTAAGTATTCATATACTTAAACACTATCGCAAGGGAAAATGATTAAAAAATGGTGGAAAACACTATCGCATGGGAAAAACACGAAGAAATGGCGAAAACAGAGTTAAGCGGAGGCTAAAGCAACATTGCACAGGAACCGTTGGATCGGACCAATCAACAGCCTATATCTAATCGGCATATCGCAATTGGAGGTGGCAAGCAAAGTCTATCGGAGGTGGCCTTATGGAAATCGTGATAGTGGTTAGTGTGATTAAACGAGGGTCGTTAATCAAGCATGCAGATCAATGGTCTAGATCTACTCACAATATCACATCGCTAATACACACACAGAAGGACATAACCTGCAGCATGAAGGTTAGGCGATATGCGATTGCAATATATCACATCGCAACTATGTAAGGGGTGATGCCAAAGACTTGCGACCATGCGATATTGATGCGCCGATAGCTGATAAGGTCGATCAGAGCAATCACCGTTTGGAGTTCAGGGAGGACAGGCGACATGCGATAAAGCCGGACCCAAAAGGGTTTATGGAGGCAAATATATATATTTTGAGCTCTGATATGAAGCCATTTTTTGGGTTTTCTGTGTATTTGGGGTTTTTCTGTTATAAACCCAAATACAAAGGAACCCATAGCCTATGACTTGCGATAGCAATATAAAAGCGAAACCGATGGAATTGTAGGGTGGATTCAATAATATTTGAAGTCTGATAGAAAGCATTTTGGCATATTTTTTAGCGTTTCCGTGTATTTCTCTATGTAAACAGAGAAACGACCTTTTGGGGATTTCAAACGCGTCAATGGTCCTTTTCGTTCAAAAACAGGTGGCCAACATACTTGAAGGCTTTCCACAATGATTGTTTAACGCTCAAAGGGGATTTGAACAGACAGAGGTTGGGAGCCAAAGAGCCCGAAAAGGGAAACGAATAGACAAGCGTCGATAAGCTTAAAAGCCACTCAATGTCAAAGAAAGGCAGGAATTTGCTGAGGCAGAGAGAAAACAGAAGACAAAGAACGAAGAGGGAGAGTCTGTGTACTCAGAAAGACTCGAGGGATTCAAGTAAAACCCTATTGTTTATCCCTATTGTGTTGAGACTCAATTTGAGATCACACTTGTAAAAATCTGCTCTTGAAGACATAATAGAGAGGTCACCACTGAAAGTTGGACTAGGAGACGTAACCCAAGAGTTTTGGGTGAAGTCCTTGATTATTTGTTGTGTTGATGTGTATGTGTCTATTATGTTTCTCTAGCTGCTCATTATCTATATTATTCGTAATATTTTCAGTCTGTTGCACTAAGATATAGGCATTCCTGCACATGGGTTTGTAATACCTTAATATTGTTTTAAGATCAATTTTCAGATCAGCTGCTTCGTTCAAACTCAGGTACATAACGTCGCAATATCGCATCCTATCCCATCTTATACAAGTGACCTGCAATAAGAGAAAAATATGTTTTGCACACCACCAATTCCTTCTTTTGTTGGTTGGTGTACCCTTCTAGAGTCGTTCCTGTAGTCAGGAAGTGTATGATGTCTACAAAATGATTATTTGCTACGTGCACCGCAAAGAGATGTGCATCAAGAAGTCCCTCCTCTAAATTGGTAGGCTCCTCCCCTGTTTCAATATGCGACTGATGATCAGGTCTTTCATTCAATCGCCCTGGCTTCACAATGACTTTGAAATCGTATTCCTAAAAAAACAGTAGCCATCTGCATATATTCCCCCCCAACACAAGCTTTTTGACCAGGTATTTTAATGCAGAATGGTCTGTATACATCTTAAAGTGTCTGCCTAGCAAGTAGTGTCTGAACTTCTAGAGCACGTACACCATAGCCAAACTTTCGCGTTCTATCGTCGAATAATTCTTCTCAACCTTACATAAATTCTTGCTTGCAAATGCGATAGGGCGATCCGATTCTCCCTCATTGGCTTGTGTCAGTACTACTCCCAACACAATACATGATGCATCCACATGCACATGAAATTCCTTCTTCCAATTTGAGAAGACTAGGATCGGCATAGTGACCATCTTCTCCTTTAACACATCCAAGCTCCGTTGACATTCTTCATTCCAATAAAATGTAGCATCCTTCTTCAACAGTTTTCCCATTGGCACAGTAATCTAGGCATAGCTCTTGATGAACTTTCAGTAATAACCAGTATGCCCTAGCATTGCACACAGTTGTTTAACACTTCTTAGCACCTCCAAATTGGCTATGATCGTGATCTTAGTTGGATCCACACCATTAATCCTTGTCGGCATGCTACATGACCTAACAAGATTTTGAAAGGAACACAAAACAAACACTTCATCAAGTTTAGCATGATTTGATACCTCTGGCACGTATCCAGCATCAAGCACAAACTAGCTACATGGTGTTTTACCAGTCCAAATACCATCCATTCATCAAAGTATACCTCTAAAAACATGTGAATGAACTCTTTGAACGCCACAATGACTACGCGCAAAAATATTTTCGGCGCATTCTTCAGTCCAAAAGGCATTACTGTATATTGGAAGCATCCCCATTCAGTCATGAAGGTCATCTTACTCCTATCTTCCAGTGCAATATTGATCTAATGGTACCCAACAAACCCATCAGTGAATGAATATGCTTCATGCTTGCCAACATTATCCAACACTTCATCAGTGAATAGAGTTGGAAAGGGGTCATGCACACAAGCATCGTTCAACTTCCTGAGATCTATGCATATCCTTATGTCATCCTTCTACTTCTTTTCCTGAACAACCATGGGACTGACCCATTCAGACTCCTCCACTGGTTCAACGATTCTTGCTGCCAACATTTTATCCAACTCCAAATGCACTCTTTCCTTATATTTAGGATTAAGGTGATATGGCATCTGCTTCACAGGCTTCACGTCTAGTTTCAACATTATCCTTATCCCCCCTAAATCGCCTATTATCCCTTTCAAGTCTGAAAATTTTGTAGAGAACAAATCCTGGTACTCACGGATAAACTCAGTGACCTTATCCACCATAGCATCATCCCAATAGTCCCCTATCTTCGCAAACTTCGGCTCTGCCTCTATCCCAATGTTCACTTGTCGAGTTTTCAGTAGTGCAGTGATATCGAGATTCTCTATCTGCAGCCCCTCAACTTCACGGTGACCTTCTATCTCTGGGATAGTAATGTTCCTTGGATCCTCCTCTTCTTCTTCAATGGTCACATTGTAGCACTCCAGTGCATGGCGTAGCTGGGTGGTCCAATCTAGTTGAATCAAATCCAAGGGATCCTATGGGATTCTGAAGATTATTACTTTGACCTCCTTCAGCGCTTCATCAATGCACTCAAAACCATCCTCAAAACTGAATTTCATCAATAATACTTGTCTCAAAATATCCCATTTGTCCCTGTTGTGGCGGAGCTCTGTTTCTAAGTACCAATTCATTGGTATTACATCCAAGGTGTGATAGAACAGATGCACCCACTCTGGTTGCAGTTTTGCTCCATAAGCATCAGTCCATTTTGCTAGGCGATCACATGGGTCACTCCTTCCATCATATTTCTCTATCAATCGCACCTTTCGGCAACTGAACCGCACCCTCATCAGTCTTTTGTAGTCACACCATCCATCAAAATTGTCTTTATGCATACCCCACCATCTTGCGGGCGTAGCGCGCCACGGCAAATCCATCTTGGAAGCAATGCTTCTCTGGAACTTACCTTTCAAATGCATCCAAAAAAAATTCAACATCTGTTAAACCGTCATAATAAGGAAAACTTCTTACCTCTAACAATACACAACGCAGCGATTTGGTCATCATGTTACAACGTATCGTAAACACTTCGTGCAATCAATTATGCCAGTGTTCCAATTCATCATTTGAATATGATGTGCAAGAGATTTCGCGGTCCCATGAAATACATCCATCAATAGTTGGATTCACCCAATCTTGATCTCACGCCATTATCTTATAAATTTGGTCCAAATCATCGTCACTTTCATAATCGTGGACTGGTTTAGTATAGCATAGTCTTTCTGCAGGGTCCAAAGGTACTACTATGTGGAGCAATTTTCTTTCAAATGACATTGTCCACTTCTTCAAGTTGATCACCCCATTCATGTCAATATTCCAATAGATCCCAAGGAGTGCAGGGTAGGGATTGTTGTCATCGACAATCTCTATTACTTCGAAATCTGCCAATGCACTCACGCCTTCAATATTGATTGTCACTCCCTGCAAACTTCCCATGGGGATAATCTTTTGTTGATTCGCCATCCTCAATTGAATAGGAGACCACTGGAGCACAGGTCTCCCCATTCTGCCCGATGTCTATTTTGGAAAAAAATTTGCATCTGACCCAAGATCCAGAATAACTTGGTCCATTACATACTCTCCTATTTGTGCGGTGAGCCTCATCGCATGCCCTGTTCTTGCCTTATGATTACCAATTTTCCTGACCACGTGTAGTCCATCAGGAGAATTACCAGAACATTTATTGATCAACTCCTGTAATCCCTTTACGGCCTTGCTATTGCATAGCAGCTTCATATAGGTCTTCAAAAAGGTAGTAAGCATGGATGGGTCCATTTCTTCAAGCTTCTTATCCTAACTTCCTGAGGTAGAAGCTTCAGTGAAGCTTTTCTTTTCTTCCATGAAGGTTTCCTTCGCATGCTCCAAATCAAAGCCAACCTACTTTTCTGGAGCTTTGCGGACCCATTCACCTTCTTCAGGCCTCTTTCCCTTACCTTCACTAGTCATCATTCCACTTCGCAGCACAATGTTCACATTGGGATCCTCTTTACCGGGTTCAACCCACATCATCTGCAATTTCTTTGTAGGTTGTTAAGGCTACGTCCCCTTTTCACGCATTTTGGCTATTAATACAGGGCAGTCTTCTATCACATGGTCAAACTGAGTGTAGTATCGGTACGATAGGCATGTCGGGTTCAAGAATTCTCGTGCGTAGTGTCTTGGACCTCCACAATTGTAGCAAATAACTTGTTCCCGACCTCGTGTAGGTCCTCCTCTACCTCTACCTCTTCTGCGTCCCTAGTATCCTCCTTGTGGTCCTCGAGCACCTTGATCTGGAGGCCGAGGTTCTGTCTACATTTGATATGTAGGCATTATCTTCATCATTAACTCATAACTATGGCGATTGCACTCATCATGACCTACTGATTAGAAGAAGTTGTAGAAGAGCTGTTGCAGTGTTTGTACAAATTTCTGCAACAAGTGGCAATTATTTGTCGCATGTTTTCCAGCTACCTGATAGATAGCATACCACAGCACTGGCCCCGTAATTGGACCGGTTTGAGCTTCTGGCCTCAGATTCATCGGTCCACCTCCTACAACATAATTTTTGAAGATAGGGCAATGATCTTTATCATGCCCCTCACTCTTACACTTCAAACACCAAACTTCTTCATGCACCTCTAGCCGAGTCTCTCTATCCTTCTTCAGACTTTGGAATTCTAAGCAAAGGTTCTACAACTCCGCATGAATCTGCTGAACTCCCAAAGTAGCATCTTGAATTGGTGTCTCATGCAATCTCATCGCAATCTCCAGGGCCTTCGCCTAGGTTCCAATCTTTTGTTGTGATAAAGAAACCCTTAGATGAGGCAAGAGTGAAGCCACAAACCATTGGCAGTGCTACCCATCCGTAAGATTCATGTTAGCTTCATGATCTTGCATTTCAATCTTTGATCTAGCTCCCTGGGTGTCTCGCCAGGCTTCATCATGATCTCCTTGAATCCAATGATCGATTGCACTTCAGACTTGGGCCTACTGAATTCCTTATTCAGCGCAGTCTGAATGTTTGCCAACATAGCCGTTAGGTTGTCAATGCAATACTTAATATACCACGTTAGCACGTGTTCCTATAAAGCAATAACCAGCGTTGCTTTCTTCATCTGATCATCTGTAATGCCCTAGGCTTCCCACACAGCCTTCGCAATGAACCAAAACTAGTCCAGGTCCTCATTTCCCAAGCCCTTGAAAACGAGAAATTTTACTGAATTCACCATATTGAACAGTGGTGGAGGTGGTGGCGATGTGGGGGAAGGTGGATGCGGTGGAGGTGAGGATGGAGGATGTGTGGGTGGATGTGGTATTCGTGTAAACCCTCACCTTATTAACTGGACAATGCTCTGCGGAGAAGCCTGTGCTACTTTTTCATCATCACTCAAAGGAGGCTCGATCAGCGAGCTATATTCAGGCCCTATTCCCCTTCTATCCTAGAAGATCTTTCTACTTCGTGTAGCTCCAAACATCAAGGTAATTTCATAACCCTCTTTTCATAGAAGAACATTTTAATCCAAGTATTCAAAGATCTTAAATACTTACCTCGTGGTCCTTTGAAGAAGCGTCACTCTGCTTCGTTGTAGTTGATCGAGGTATCGACTGCAAACTTTGTCACGAACCCTCTGATGATGTGATCAAGCCAGTGATCAATATCGCATGCGATATTATCTTTAGAGTCTTCCAATCTCTGCAATAACTCTTAGGTCCACACTAACGGATCATCAAGCCTCCACCTTCCCTGGTTGTCTACCAATTTAGAAATCCACTCGTATAATTCGACCAGGAAGGAACATAAGAATATTCTATGTATCTTTGTGCACAGATACCTGTTCAACCACTATTCTTTCATCAATGTCGTGTTCCTATTCTCTTGCACGGTGAATTCGTGGATCTTTCTATCCAACCAATCCTCAATTTCCTTCTTAGTTGGATTCCAGTGGTGTGAAATCACACATCTCTTATGCAAATCCCGGTCCCGACAATAGAAGCATTTGTTGGCTTAGGAGCTCCTGACCCAAGTTCAGAGTTAAGTTTTCCAAACAAATCCCTACACTACTGGCCCTTTCAACATCAATCCATGGAGCGTGGATTGAAGTCTCACCCGAAGGAGTATGAGGGGATGTTGGAACCAAGTTTCCACACCCAGAGATGGTTATGATATCATTTTATACCCTTTATCTGCCTTCGTACAGATTGATAAGCCTTTGAGACTTATTGATATAAATCCCTCTTACTAGCCTCTAGACCTCCACGAAGTTCTACGATTTTCTTTTGCAGACACGAAATAGGCGAATCAACCACTTACACGCCATTGTAATCACTCCTAAGTATGTTATTACCCAGATCAGCTTAAGTGTCTGATATCTTTAGCATGCATTAAGATGTTCTTCACATTAACATATATTATTACTTGCATTCATATAACAATGTAAACCATGCAGAATCACACATCAATATAATATTAAATCAAACCAATATTCATCATAACATAAACGCATTCATTCATAACATAAGTAAATGGGTAAAACATAGAGATTTCCATAATAGTCTCTTTATTTATACTTCAGATTTTCTTACAGACTCAAAACTACCCTAAGCACGTAGCTGCAGCGGTCTGTGCACTCAGCTGTGGACTCTACTCTAGGCCTCTAGGCACACAACTGCAAAGCCTCTCTTCTACTCTAAGACTCTTTGCTCGTCACTTCTACTAACCCATTACATCAAATATGGGCTGCTCTTCACTTTAATAAACTGCCTTACACTCTCTAAGGCTCTCCTTTTTATAGAAACCCATGGTCTACGGACCATGGGTAGGTCTATACAAGCCGACACAACTTATATAAAAGAAAGGTAAAGACCATTTATGACATTTTACATCTACGCGCTCTGTGACTACATATTGCAAAGACTATATTCTTTATATACAAAAACGTGGGCTTTCTGCCCCAAAACTTGGGCTTTTGCACCAAAATTGACCTTATGGACCCTATCCCAACATGTTTCTTTATTTTTCAGGCATTAATAATTGTTGCTCACTTAACGATTACACTAATTTCCTTCATCTTCCTCTAAATTACTTAAGTGTCAAAGGAATTGTTGCTACCCTACTTTTGTGTTTTTCTCATCAAAAATGTGTTTGTATAAAACCTTATTTGGGTTAGACTCCATGCCCAATGGTCGAACTTTGACATAGCCCAACGAAATTTCAATCATTCTTCAATAAATATGGCCATAGGACTCAATTGAAAACCTTCTACTACAATGAACTTGAGTAGTTTATTTTTAGGGAGAGATCCCTCTCCAGGTTGAAGGGTCAGCATTCAACCTTAAAGAAGTTCGAGGTTACCTTAGGGTTTTTCCCACATCTAGGGTTTTCCCTAAGAGATAACAGTTTGTTCAATTGGAAACAAGTTACTGCTAACTATGAGAAGGGATGCACTTTGATTCAACTCCCTAGCTTAATGAATATTTGTTTGTTAGAAAAACTAATATGGAGGCTTATCTTAGGTGAGACTTCTTGGTGGAAACAAGTTCTTGAGATCAAATATATAAAATATTCTCAACATCATTTTCTCCCTTCATAGTTACCCATCAAACCTTGTTCTCAAATATGGAAACTCTGTAAAAAAACTCTGCCTTTAATAAAAGCTAACACCTCCAAAATACCTGGGGGAGGGCATGACATAAATATTTGGAGGGACAACATCATGGGAAACTCCTCTCTCTTTATACTTCATGGTATTCTCCATCTCAAGACTTGGACGAAAAGCAGAGGTATCTTAACTCTAAAACAAATTTCCTCTTGGAATCAACATGATAACTCATGGATGGTTGGATCCCCCTCACTTCCCCCCATAATTTTCTTCATCAATGGAACCTCTTTCTCCATAACCCAAAGGGAGTAGACCTAATTAACTTTAGACAACAAGATAGGTTTAAATGGAACCCAACATGTGGTGAATATTCAATTAAATCTGGGTATGGAAAGCTACAAGAAGACCATCAACAACCTGAATGGCCTCTCTGGAAATTAGTATGGAAAATTGAGAGCCTCCCCAAAATCCAAGTTTTTATATGGACCGTGATTAAGGGGAAAATTCTTACTACAGATAATATTAGAAAAAGAGAGGACATCATACATCATCTATTTATCTCTTGTAATTTCTCTGTTGAATGTTGAAAAATCTTGGTCAACCTTCTTGATGTCCACACTAATCCCAGTCTTAGCTTATCTGAGCTTTTTGCTAAGTGGAACTCTAGCTATCCCTACTCCTTTAAAAAAAATAGCATGTTGAAGAGATTTTGGACCTGCCTTCCTTCCTTCTTGTGCTAACAAACTTGGTTAGCAAGTGTTAGGATATTCCGACACATAGGAAATAGTTAAGTATAACCTGGTCTAGTGTAGAGTTAGGTAAAGTGTGTTTCTTTACTATGTACTTTTGTAACTTACAATCTGACGTTCACGATATGTTCTTGACATGAAGTGACCCGATGGTTCATTCTCTCCTCGATATTACCGACACTTGATCCATGTCTTAACACCCGATTGGTCCATGATCTCTATTTAAAGAGCATGGAGGGTCATTTGTAGTATGATCATTCATGAGAGAAGCTTATGTAAATTTTATTTCTTTTATTAATAAATTACCTGAAGTGGTCTCGTTGCCTCAAGCCATGGACTGTTTCCCTCTTTGAGGATTTTAACTACATCAAGAATACTAGTGTATTGATTTGTGATTTGTTTGTGAGCGGTGTTCTTTGGTGTTCTATTTGAGGAACTTACCCTGTAAATTCCTACATGGTATCAGAGCGAAGTTGAGGGCCGCATTCATTGGTGATCCAAATCTGAAATCAGTATAGCTGCATCTGACTGTCATTTCTTAGATCTACTATTTCTGACTGCTTTCGGGATGATAGAACTGCTCTATTGTGTTAGGAGCATCTGTTCTAGGGAGGAACCCCTTTTGTTTCATGCGAAAAGGTTTATGGTAGCCCTAGCTACGTCATTTTTAAGATCTAGAGGTATACAGTCTTTATTTGCAGTTTCAGTTATTCATCTCTTTGTTTATTTCGGTTTATTTAGATATCTGTTTTTTATTATTAGATCTGTACCTTTCATTTCTGCGTATGCTCTTTGCTTCGTGACTTTGTGCGACCTGGGCAAATCAGAAACAAAAAGGAAGTATTTTTCTCATGTGTATGCTCTTTTCTGTCATGCCTTAGTGTAATCTCAGAAAATCAGAAACATTGAGAAAGCTAACTTCAAGCCATAAGGTTTGGTTTTTTTTTCATGTCCATATTTGGTTTTGTGGTTTTTTGTTTTGTAGGAAAAAAGAGCTTTTTCAAGTAAGCACACACCCCAAATCTTCAGTGACTAAGAAACAAAAAAAAACAAACAAACAAACCCCCCTTCCTCTTTTCCAAAAATTACTAACCTTTTAAACTAGCTCACTTGGTCCAAAGTTACTTTATGAGAATAGACGTCTTGGGTTCAAGTATTTCTTTTTGTTGAGTTACTTTTTCAAAAAGCACATGTAACTTATGTTTTAAAGTTACTTTATGTAAAATTGTTCTCACCCATTATAATAAGTGAGTCACTTATAATTCTAAAGTCTCTTTATCTTTTATTTAAGTTACAATTTAGTGAGTAGCTCATAAAGTATCATTGTAAAAGTGACTTTCACTTATTTATAAAAGTGTGTCACATAAAATCCTTTTTTTAAAGTGATCTAATTAGATTAAGTTTGGAAAGGGGGGGATTTGTTTTAAATATAACATTATCATTCATTTCCGCACATTCACGCACTTCGTCAACATCTTCAACAACTTTTCTTCAAAAAGCCATAACTTCCTCATCTGGAAGTCATTTTCAAAGCCACTTTTTTTTAATCAGCCTAATTTTCCGAAATCTTTCCATTGGAACACTTAGTTTCAACATCTACAGCTTTAGTTTCTGTTAAAATGTAAAGTCCATGCCAAGTTATTCTTGACAACACCAACTGCTTCCAATGGTGGTCCTACATTGTGAATCCACTGAGAAGTAAAGGTATTTATAGAATAGCCTCAGGCCAAGAAACCAAACCTCAAGATGAAGATAAGGCAGCCAAATGGGAAAATAGGCAAGATCAAGCATGTGGGGTGATAGGGATGTCTATTTCTCCAGACCTTAGATACCATATTGTAGAACTTGATATTCCTAATGAAGCAATGAAAAATCTCACTAAATGTTTTGGAATTAAAAATGAAATTAGAGCCCATCAACTCGAAAATGAGTTGCTTACATTAGACTCCAATAATTTTTCTTCATATTGAAGATTTTTTGTCCAATTTCAAGACCCTAAAACTTTTCTTGGAATGTGTTAAGGTTAAGAAAGAATATGGTAGCCTTATCTATTCCATCCTTACTAATTTGGGACCAACCTACTCCATGTTTGTTTCCATCTTCCATTCTACTAGAGAAGCCTTTATTTCTCAAGGACAAGACTACAAGTCCCCCTATTTTGATGCCTTTTGTGATTCTTTAATAAGAGAAAAAGAAAAGATCTTATATCTTGGTCTTCTTAATCTTGGAAACTCTTCTAAGAAAGTCTTAGCCGCCCAGCAAGCAGTATCCTAAAATGAATGGTCCTAAACCAAACAAGGGTCCTAAGAAATTTCAGTCTCAAAATGGAAATCATTTCAGCAAAATGATAAGGCAAATAAAAACAAAGGGAAGAATACTGATAGACATTGCCACTTTTGTAATTGAGATGGCCACTTAGAATCCAAATGCTTTAAGAAGATGGAAGCCTTGGAAGCAACAATGAAGAAGCATAACATCC
>APFE030559243.1:0-22459 GCA_000404065.3 Pinus taeda
AAGTAATTCTCAACTCTTGGAAACTATTGATGCAGGTTTGTAAATTTATTTGAAATTTTACTTGTGGAATATTCAGTGAGATGTCAAAATATAATTGTGGGAAAAAACCATCAAGGAAAATGGATGTATTATCATACTTTCAAAAGGTTCCATCTAAAAATACACATTCTCTTCATGCTTCAAGGTCCTTTGAACAATCTATTACTGGGAAAGAGGTTAACTCTTGTGGAAATGCATTTGATATCCTAGGTTCCTCAAGTGATCGAGGTGAGATAAATACAATTTCAACATAAATTGGTGATGAAAATGTTAAGTATTTTTCCTTAAAAGGTGACACAATCCAATCACGGAAAAGGAAAAAAGGCCATTGGATCATAGGGAGATGATTCCAAGAAGATTGGGTCTCAACTTTTCCATTTACTGAAGAAATATCTCCTACAAATGTGAATGAGGTTTTCCAACAAGTTAGATGTAATGCATGTAGTTTGAAAACTCGAAAGGTAGTAAAATTTCAGATGAAGCTAGATATAGTAAAAAAGCATGCAGGAAAGGTGTATGAAAAAAAATTGTAAATGGTAAATAGAAATATGTTGTTAGATGGAAATATTCTGAGGAATGTCAACATATCAAATATGTAGAAGAATATAAAAAGTATTTAATAAGAGGAAACTTGAGGCAAGTGGAGGAACCATCATATCTCTATTTGAAAAGACGATGGAAAGAAGTTTGCTCTACATGATGATACAATTGACCATTGTATTTCACATCTTATCTAAAGTTCGTCCTATGACATATTATCCTAATCATATAAAATTTCTATCTTTTCTTCAAGTGTCAAACTTTCCATCTTCTCATTGATCTGTAACTAGTGGTTGGGAATGGGCAAGATATCTAGCTAAAGTAGAAAATGATGATTTAGATGAGGGATTGCAAATGTTAGGTTTTTGGCATTCTCTTTGGATGAGGTTACAACTATAGATAATACTTCATGGATTTGCATGAGCGTTTATATGGTTAATGACCATATTAGGAATTCATATCTACTTGGGATTAAAAATATGAGAGGGACTTTTACAACTAAAAATATTTATGAACTTGTTCTTAATAGTTTGAAGGAAAGTGATATGGATCATTTAATGATTGCAAAAAAGTTGGTATATGTTGGAACAGATGGAGCATCGGTAATGCAAGGACAAAGGAATGGCCTTTTTGTTAGAATACAACTATCAACTTCACCATGTATGCTTAGTATTCATTGTATGGCTCATAGGATGAATCTTTCATTTAAAATAGTAAGAAAGTTTCCATCAGTTTCAAAAGTTGAAGATATTGTACATGAGACTCATGCATACTTTTCTCATAGTCCCAAACGGTATTTAGAGTTTCAACAATTTGCATATGGTGTTACGAATGGAAAAAAAACTACTGAAAGATGTTGATACAAGATGGACCTCATTAAATGGACTAGCTCAAATACTATTTAGTGAGTTCAAATCTTTGGTAGGGTTAATGTATGAAAATCGCTACAATGTAGACAAATCTCAAGATCTTCTTTCTTGACTAACTAATATAGAGACATTATTTGACAAGAATTCTTCATATGCTACAAGAAATGAATGTCCTCATGAAAATGTCTCAGAATAGCACAATGTATATTGCAGAATACATAAGTGCGAGAAATTTAGCATGCCTTGCATTAGATAATTTGTATATGATGCCAAACTCTTTTACTGGTCCAGAGTTTAAAAGTTGGAATAAAATCATCAATATAGAAAATACTGAAATTTTTTTGACGTTTGATAAAAAATGGATACTATGTATCGTAGTGTGTGGATATATGGTTCCCTTTCATTATATTAGTAATACGGGATGAATCACCAAATATTTCCTCATGTCAAGAGATCAATTTGATAATATTGTGATTTCAGCGAGACAGAATCTGATAGAAATTGCAAGATAACTATCATTAGAGATAAGAGAACAATTTACTCAAGATGAATTGTTGGAGGCCATGTATGTCATATACCCTCAATATTGGAACAATTGTTAATGTCCAAGAAATTTAAAAGATGATTTTCAAAGTAGATTAAAATATTTAGTAGACCACTTTTGCAAGAAAGTCTCGTTACGTGGAGAACAAAGTGAAGGTATTTTAGATTCATCAAAGTTGTATCAACAAGGTGGATGCTTTGCTGAAACAATATGGAAGCAATATCCAGTTTTGGAGATTCCTAATGAACATGGTGCTATAACAAGATTACGGACTACTTTAAGTGCTAGCCAATAGCTGCAAGAAAACATATCAGAATATTTCGAATTAGCAGATTTGTATCAAACCATGATTTTGGGCTCAGGGGAGGATGAGAGAACGTTTAGTGCATTATCATTCTTGAAGTCGAAATTGAGGAACAAGCTTTATAAACATGTGGATACATGTTTAAGATTATATGTAACAAAGTATGACATTAACAATTTTCCGTATGAAAGAGCACTAACTCTTTGGCAATCAGATTGTGATAGAAGGGGAGAAAACAATATAACAAATTTCTCTAATGAACTTGATATAGAACATAATGTTTTGGAGGCCCATAATGATAATTCATTTAGAGAATATCATGTTTAAAATTTAGAAAATGAGCACCAAGATGAGAAAAAGGAAATTGAAATTCCCTAGGACTCTTATTTTGGTATACATGTTCCATTGATCATGAAATTTTACTATATGTCCAATTCAAGTAAAAATAGGTTCGATATTTGTATTTTTCATTGTAATATTACATCGACATTTCTTTGATGTGTGTTATTTTAATATTTACATTTCATATTTCATCATTTTATTGTTTGTTTCCAATCTGTGATAGGAAATAAAACTGGATTTGATGAGGTTGGGACCTATTTCTTTTAACATAGATAATGTCCGACTATTATTAAATGATAAATAACTAATTTAACAAGACTAATGCAAAGCAGCAATGGGCTCATTCAAGTACATGAAACTACCTTGATGTCTAACTCTGATATCTTGGAAAATTTTAATGGTTTATATGTTTCTTGTGTTTGGGGCATTTTGTTGAGTTTTGAGTTTTGTTTTGGTCAAAGATTATGTTAGTCCCTTAAATTATTTTAGTTCTTACTTCATGCTTAGATTCATAGATATAGTTTTATAATCATTATTGTTTTATTTATATATTTGGTAGTTTGAAGAAAGTTGTTTTTATTTCCTTTCACTTTGTGGCATGATTTTGTAGACTACTATGCTTATTTTATATTTTATTGGAAAGTAATTATTGATATTTGGAAAGGGAAATGAGATATGGGTAGCTAAGCAAAGAGAAAAATGGTTTATGTACTAGGTTCCCACACATTCATCGTAGGAGACCTATTGACATGAGACCAACATTCTTTTGTATAGTCTTGTCAGTCATTTGTCAGCCATGCTTTCAGGTATTTTAGGTACTAAGTTTTTCAGGTCCCCATATGTCCTTAGGACCATTAAGGGATGAGATAACATGAGTCTGTCCAACTCATGCCCTGAATCTACCTTTTACCTATTGATGTAAGTGTTTTTTTTACCACTTATCACCATCAATATTATACCATAACATAACCCAACTTCAAGACAACACTTCTCATCTTCCTTTTGCATAAATTCTCTATGGATCTCACTACTATACTTTCCTGAGACCAACGTCCATTCATGGTAGGTCTTTCCACCATACCACTAATCGCACAATAGATACAGACTAGTAACTACCACATTCTATAAATCTCTCTAGTCTCAATTAATGGTGTCCTTGTCACACTCGACCAATACAGTCTCGCAGGTCTATTTTTTTTATCATATCTTTATTTGTTGTTATTTTGTGTCTTTAACTTTAGCACCATCCTGTATTTCAATATTTGTAGGTAGTGAGCAATGGTTACTTTGACACAACAGTAACAACTCAAGTGTCAACATAATTATTGGTTACAAGAATGTGGCATTCAATATCGCAAAAGGAGTTAGTGATTTTTCTTCGTTGCATGAAGGTTGATTGAACTAACATTGAATTGTTACCTATCTAGTAGTGTTCATATATAGTATTTAGTGTCTTACATGATCGTGTTATATTTTTAAAAAGTTCAATTTTTGTTAGGGATATCTTTTTTTTTGGTCTATGAAAAGGATTATATGAGGGTTCTAAGTGGTTAGGTGTTAAGATTTATAAAGGGTGTGATTTTATATTGGTATTGGAAAAGAAGTTGGATTTGATCTTTGACTGGAAATGAAGTCGGATTTGATGAAGCATGGACCTATTTCTTTTCACATAGATAGTGTCCTAGTATTAAATGATAAATAAATAATTTAAGAAGTCTAACATTAAGCAACAATGGGCTTATTCAAGTACATGAAATTGCATTGATGTCTAGCTTTGATATCTTCGAAAATTTTAGTGGTTTGTTTGCTGCTTGTTTAGAGGATTTTGTCAAGTTTGAAATTTTTGGTTTGTTTTGGTCATATTTTTTTAGTCCCTTGAATTCTTATAGTTCTCATTTCATGCATAGATTGTTAGATCTAGTTTTATTTTTGTAATTATTATTTTTTTCTTTATCTATTTGGTGGTTTGAGGAAAGATATTTGATTTGCTTTCACTTTGAGGCATGATTTCAACATCTTCACCTTTTAGAATATAGTAAAATATTATTCTTATTTCATATTTTCTTGGAAAAGAATTATTGATATTTGGAAAGGGAAATAATCCTTGGGTAGCCAATCGAAGAGAAAAATGGTTTATGTACTAGGTTCCTATGCATTCATCATAGGAGACCTATTGGCATGAGACCGACATTCCTTTTATGCAATTACACTTTTGATGCCAAGGAAGAGTTGAGTTCATTGGCCTGGGAAGAATAGTGGAAGTTGATCATAATGTTAAGAATATTAGAATGTTGGTTTCAAAAGTAGGATTGTGAAATTTTTTTGAACTAGTTCTTATTTTGGTCATATTTACTACCAAATTTGTGTCTCGCTAATTTTTTACATTTGTAATGACCTTATGCAAAGTTGGTTTGAAGAGCCTGATTTTAGAGCAAGAAGACTCTCTACAAAACACAAGGAATACATTGGCTCAAATGACCAATGCTTGGAGGGCACTCGATGTTCTTGGTGTTACCGAGTCTCTTCACTCGAAGAGTCAACGGATACAATGGTATGGCCATAAGATCACTTAATTTGATCCTCTTTACTAATATCCTCACAGCTTGAAGGAGAGAAATGATTAGTTGAGCATGTACCATTATGAACAGCTAAGAGAAAGGTGAGCAAGTATATCCTTAAAATAATGTTGAAAGAGGCCCTCCTCTTACTGGAACAAACAACTTGAAACCATAGGGTTATCACCTCAACAACCAGAGCTATTTATTTGTAAATTCCATGGTGTAGTTGGGTTTAAGTCTTAGGAAAAAAATTGGTTCCTATGAGCAACTAAGACATGTCCATCATCCATTTCTTCATTAGGAACAAATAGAAAAACTACCATTTCTATAGAAACTTTCTATTGCATGGCTGAACTACCTCATTAAACTTCCTTATATCAATAAGTATTGCTAGAAAGATTTTATTTTTCCAATCCCTCATGTATGTTAAGAATTGTAGGGAGTACAAATTATTGAAAGTGTCCATTATAACTCATTAAAATTGGTTCTTTTCACACAACAACATATTTCATATCAACACTGCACTTGAAGACATATTTGATTGCACACCTACCATACCATTCTTAGAACACAATTAGCGGGGTGTTGGTTTAAATTTGAAGTCACTTGAAGAGCATTGATATTGGACACCATTGTGTATTTATGTTTATATAGGTCTGATACTGTTTCTTATGAATCATTTAGCATTACTAATAGTCCCTCTATGTCTACTCCAAGCATTAGTATTTTATGTTTGGAACCAGAATTTTGTTGTGTTTGTTGAAGACCAAATTTCTAAAGAAGTTGTAAACCACATTTCTAATGAGCCATCTTACATGACATATGATCTAATATCTTCATTTCCAATTAATTCACTTGAATTTATGGGTACCATTGGCTCTAAGTTTTGTAATAGGAATTGATCATTGTTTTACAAAGGAAGCTTGTACCTGCATTTCCTCCCAATGGAGAGAAAGGGGCAATAACTATAGCTTGTTGCACTAAACCATTGACTTGTGGTTTGTCTAATCTTGATGGCTCTATACTTTTGGGTTCTCCATAAAAATGAGTGAACTCATCCTATAATGAATTGTAATGAACATAACCCTTATTTTAAAATTTATCCATATTTCTAGGAACTTGATCATTTAAAGAGATTTTCTGTGATCTAGAAGGGTTCATAGGTTGATCAAGTGCTCAAAATTAGGCTCAAAAATCAAAGTGTCAGAATCTTGATAAACTTAGCTTCAAATCGAAGAGCTCGTCATTCTGATTCCAACAGTGCGAACGATACTCAAATATGAGCTCATATGAAGATGTTAGAGCAAGTCAAAGTTCAAGTTTGACTTGGACAAATGGCAAGAAAAGATGATGTAACAAGGCCCTTCAGCAAATGGGCAGGTGTCAAGTGGTAGGACGCCATTGGCCCCCGCATATCGCAAATTTCATGTCACAGGAAAATCATGTTAAAAAACAACCCCAGAATAGCCAAGGTTGCGTTGCAATAAATCATAATCACACTTCACAAAAGACAAGCTGAAAGGTGTTAAAGGATCGACCCCAAAGTTGCGATGTGATGGATTAGCAGGAGTTGCGATGCAATGGATCAGTTGGAGTTTCGATGTGATGGATCGCAAATAGCAATTGCACTTCGCAAAAAGAAGAGTCCCACATTATATTACTCGACAGTTCTCTATTGATTGGGAAATGTGATAGGTTCCCAAATGTGATGCAACTATAGGTTTTGGTTAATTGTTTCGTCAGGTCCACCAAATCGCAATCGCACATCGCCCTGCTGCGATCACAGACCATAAGACCATTGGCTTCCTTGCCAATTGCGATTTGTGATAAGACAGTCGATGCCAAAAGATTATGGCCCGCTACACAGTGAAATTTTCACCTAGTTAGCGTGTTTTTGGGGCTAATTTGTAGGATCATGTCAGGTTTGGAGCAATTTGTGGAACAAATAGTGGGAAAACTAGGAGAAGTCATAACTTCTTCAGCTTTCCACCAAATTGGTTGCAAAAAGAGGCTAGATAACCATTTTTTAGTATTCTGAACTAATTGGAGCATGTTTCAGAAGCATTTGAGCTTTGTAAACACAGATTTTTACACTTTTGAGCATGCCATACCAAGGAGACGTAGCCCAAGAGAGGTGAACTCATTTATCATGTGCTTATTGTAATGTGTTTTTGATGATGTTTTGTACAAGTTTATGCTATTTTTCAGTTTCTAGTTTATGATTAATTTCTCATCAAATTAACATAAAAAATCTCCATTTCACTTGCAAAAATTGATGAATCCTTAAGCACAATGAAAGAATTTTGTTTATAATCTGAGGAATATCTTAGCACTACAAACTAATATTCTAAATTAGATCAATTTGGTATTAGAGCACTAAATTTTCTTTGTGAAAGAAGGATTTAATTGTTTACAAGTTTATGTCATGCTTACAAGGTTAAAACTCAAAAGAGGTGAAGAAAAGATGGTTGGAAGCCCTGAAGTTGGGTCAAGGGGAAGAAGAATAAGGTTGCCACAATCTCCAACACTAGGTCAACCTCAAGTTGCAGTTGAGAATCAAGAGATCATTTCTCATGAAGGAGAACCTACAAACATGACAGAAGATGAGAAGGCCTTCAGAAATGTTTTCTTTGATATGACAGAGATGGTGAAGGTCCTCTATGAAGAGAGTAATAGTCGGTTGCAAAGAGAAAGTTCCAAACCTCCCAACGGAGAAGGCTCTTCAGGAGGAGGTAATGAAAAATGAGGTAATGGGAATGGAGATAAACCTCCACCCTCTCCACCATCTTCTTCATATTATTCTTCACAAGCATATTCACCCTCTTCCACTAACACGACCCTTACACATACTCATCATCATTCTTCAAAAGGAACTGGTAAATCACCTTTTTAAAAGCTTGATGTTAAATTCGAGTTGCCCATGTATAATGGTGAAGTGAATGCGGAGAAGCTTGATAATTGGATTCGTCAGCTAGAGGTCCATTGCAGGATTCAAAACCTTCAAGAGGATGACATAAAGATTCAGTTAACTTCCTTGAGAAAGTTAATTTCTTGGAATGATTTCATTGTTGCAATCAAAAGACAATTCTACCCTGTAGCTTATATGTAGAAAACCATCATGAATTGATAGAACTTTAGACAACTTAAAGGTCAAAATGTGCAAGATTACACCCAATTCAGAAAAAAGGTCTTTGATGTTAGGTGTAGATTTGCAATCACGAGACACTTTGCTAAAGTACATAGGGGGATTACACAGTTACCTTAGCCATATTATCTTAATTTTTAATCCCAATAATCTAGATGAGGTGTGTGTGAAAGCCACTCATCTTGAGGCAAGAGGGAAAACCACCCTAGAATAAGGTAGTAAAAAGTTGTTTAAGGGTAAATAGAAGAAAAACGGTTTCAAGGGGAAGAAAAATGCATCCATTAAAAAGGAAGGAGAGAAAACAATTAGTAAAAATTGTTCCAGATAGGGTCACGATGAAGCTCACTGTTGGAAGCTTCATTCCGAAATGAAACCAAAAAAACTCAACAATAAAGGAAAAGAAAAGACAGTTGCAATTACTCAAGAAGAGGATTTGGGATCCGAATCGGGTGATGAAACAAAAATCACAACCATGGGGTTTCAAGGAAAGGAATCCATTGCCAACACTAGTTCTTCAGGCTCGCAAAATGAAACTCCAAATGAAAAGAGGAGAATAGAATTGTTTCACATAAGGGTGATCTCAAAACATAACAAGATTGATACACTATTTGATATTGGCTCTCAAGCCAATATTATCTCAGAAAACATTGTCAAAAGTTTAAATTTGGAAACCATTCCACATCATAAACCATATCCACTTGGATGGGTGTGTGAAAATGCACAATTTCAAGTTACGAGAAAGTGTAAACTGAAATTTGCAATCACTACAAAATTCAGAGATGAAGTGGAGCTTGACATTGTGCTGCTAGATATCTATGGCATTGTTTCGGGAAGCTCGTACCTTTATGACAAAAAAGCTATTTTCCATCGACATGAAAGCAAATATCATTTATTCAAAGGTGGAGTAGAATATATTGTGAGATCTCACAGCAAGAAAACAAATCTTTCGATTGTTAATGTAGGGAAAATAAAAAGGCTAATGAATTCGAGCAAGAATTTTGTGCTTCTCAGATCAAACCCAAAAATGATATTGATTATGAAGCATTCGATGGTTGTAATTCAAATTTGAAACCTGATTTGGTTGACATTGCTAACCAATCTAATGAAATGTTTCAGGAACCAAAGGGATTACTTCCCAAGAGGGGAATCCAACCTGAGTTACAGTTGTAGCAAAAGTGTATTCTTCCTAACATTGACATGTACAGGATGTTAGTGTTGGAAACCACAAAAATTAAGACACAAATCCATGGATTGTTTAATAAAAGATCATTCATCCTACTCCTTTACCGTGTGGTGTACCTCTTGTTTTGGTGCCCGAGAAGAATGGTAAGAATTTCCTTGAATGGGATTCAAGAATTGGTTTTCATCAAAGTAGAGTTGTTGCGGGAGATATAGGGAAGATGACATTCAAAACCAAGAAAGGTTCATTTGAATGACTTGTTATGCTTTTCGGTCTTTGCCATGATCCTACTACTTTTATGCATATGAAGAAAGATGTGTTGAAGCCATTTCTAGATATGATAGTCTATTTGGATGACATTTTCATTTTCAGAAAATTTCATTATGAACATGTCATGTGTGAGGAAAAAATACTTGATTTCGTATGTCAAGAACATTTGTTTCTAAAGATGTCAAAGTATATGTTGGATATAACTTCTTTGATTGTACTTGAGCCGTGAAATTGGTTCTTCCAAGCGTGTTTAGGTTGCTAAGGGCTTTTTGGTTGTCTGCATGGGACGTGGAGAAGGTGAGATGAAGTTAGACCTCTCCAAGATTGATGTCGTAACAATTGTGGTGGTGTTGACTCCATTCCTGCAGACACAGGTGAAAGAATCATACATCCCCATGAAGCCACAGATGCCTTTGCTATGCTCGTAATTTACACAGGAAGGCTCAAGAGAGTTGTTTGGATAAGAGGTTTTTTGGGAGGAGCCCAATGTTGGAGGAGAAATTTTGTTAATATTTCTTCTATTGTAGTTCATTTTCATTTGTTGGCAGTTGTGAAAAAGGTTTTCCAATGGGGAGGCAAACAACGAGATGCATTTGATGCTTTAAAACAAAATATTAGTATATCTCCAGTACTTTCTTTTCTAGACTTGAGATAGTCATTTAAGTTTTAGGTTGTTGTATGTGATTATGCCATGGGAACGATCTTTTTGCAATGTGGTAAGCCCATTTCTTTTCATTCATAAATTTTCAATGATAAAGTGTTTAATTTGAAGTGAAAAAGGCACTTCCATTAGATGGGTTTTCTTCTTCTATTCCACTTGTTCAAAAGATATAAGAAAGGTATAGACGACAAGTTTGTTGATGTACTTTCTAAGCCTATAGTTTGTATAACTACTTTCCTAAAGCATCATTTTGTTTTACATGAAAGTTATGATCAGAAAAATACATACTTTCAAGATGTATATTCAACCTTGAGTCAAATGAATCAAGTGGAGGAATTTGTTTACCATTTGCATCATAATGTATTGCATCATCTTCTTAAGAAGGGTGTTGCTATTGATAATAACATGGAAAAAGCCAAAGAGTTTATTGAACGACTCCAAATGGTACATCAAACAGTGCAAGAACAACTTGAAAAGGTTAAAGGAAAGTACATAGAAAGGCATGACAAGAATTGTGGAGATCACAAGTTCCAATTCGGTGATCAATGGATCGATATTGGAAAGGTGAGGGAACTATACCCTCACCTGTTGGTCAATTGAAAACGATCTTTTGGGGTCTAAAAGACTTCCAGTGGGGAGGAGTGATCAGGTGCTCAAAATTAGGATCAAAATTCAAAGTGTTAAAATCTTGGTAAACTTAACTTCAGATCGAAGAGCTTGTCATTCTGATTCCAAGGGTGTGAATGAAACTCAAATCCGAGCTTGTCTGAAGAAGTTAGAGCAAGTCAAATTTCAAGTTTGACTTAGATAGATGGCAAGAAAAGATGATGTGACAAGGCCCTTCAGTGAATGGGAATGCGCCAAGTGGTAGGCTGCCATTGGCCCCCGCATATCACAAATTGCATGTCGTAGGCCGATAGTGTTAAAACTCAGCCCAAGAACAGCTAGGGTTGTGATGCAATAAATAGAAATCGCACTTCGCAAAAGACAGGTGGAAAGGTGTTAAAGGATCAACCCCGGAGTTGCGATGCGATGGATCGCAGATCATAATTGTACTTCACAGAAAGCAAATTTATGCATTATATTACTCGTTGATTCTCCACTGATTGCAAAATGAAATAGGTTCCTCGATGCGATGCGACTATAGGTTCCATTTAATTGTTTTATCAGGTCTGCAAGATTGTAATTTCACATCGCCCCACTGCAATCACAGACCATAAGACCATTTGGTTTCCTCGCCAATTGTGATTTGCAATAAGACATTCAGTGCCAATAGATTATGGCCTGCCGCACGGTGAAATTTTCAACCAGTTAGCGCATTTTTGGGGCTAATTTGTGGGATCATGTCAAGTTTGGATCAATTTATGGAACGAATAGTGGGAAAACTAGGAGAATTCATAACTTCTTCATTTTTCCACCAAATTGGTTACAAAAAGAGGCTAGATAGCCATTTTTGAGTGTTCTGAAATGATTGGAGTAGGTTTCAGAAGCATTTGATCATTATAAACACGTATTTTTACACTTTTGAGCATAATAGAGAGGCCCAAGCCATTAAAAGCTGGACCAAGGAGACATAGCCCAGGAGGGTGAACTCATTTATCATGTGCTTGTTGTAATGTGTTTTTTATGATGTTCTGTACATGTTTATGTTATTGTTTAGTTTCTGGTTTATGTTTAATTTCTCATAAAATTAACATAAAAACTCTCCATTTCACTTGCAAAAATTGATGATCCTTAAGCACAATGAAAGCATTTTGTTTATAATATGAGGAAGATCTTAGCACTGCAAACTAATATTCTAAATCAGATCAGGTTGTATGCTAAAAATACTCCCATGTTTCCCTTTATCATCTATACTTGAGACCATTTTCTATCAATTTCTTTGATTCCTTTCCTACCTTTAGATTTTATCATTAGAACATACTTAAATGTTGAAAATCATTGTTGATATGATGACTCTTGTAAACTAGAGTATGGATAGGTTGATTGAATATCCAACCAATGATGTTACAATCTCCAACATGGGATTGGTAGTTGCATTTTCTACCTTTATCAGGCTTTATGCCAGGAATAACCTTGTTAGTTGCTGACTTTGAAGCATTTTGTCGTTTTGTCTAATTTAGTCCTTTACCATGGAAATCAACTTTGTTTGACTGAAAAGATGCATCATGCATCACATGTGTCATAGCTCCTGGGAGCCGAGGTGGCATTCTCATACTTATAGTTACTACTCTAAATGCATAAACATTATTTTTTGAAGTTATTACAAACATTGTTTCAATCTTTATCTTCTAGAAAATCTCACATGTTCAAAATTTTTATATTGTGAACAAAATTGCCACTCTAGTTGTGAACATGACCTAGGATAAAACTAAATGTCATCAAGAAGGATTTCACTATCAACAATAATCGATTCTGTCAAAAATATTGCATTGTTCTTTGCAAAAGTTTGAATTTCTTATACTTCGTATCACTAGAAAAAGAAAGGACAAAGTGACTATTGTGTTAAATTTCACTAATGTATTAAGGCATAAAAGAGTGTTTCTATAGGAAATTTGAAACCCTAGGGAAAAATTACCCTATCCCATTACAAATGTTCATTTTTGGAGTAGTTTCTGACAACTTAAACAACAATCAAGCAAATAGAAGGGAACATGGTTCCTTGCCGATCAAAGGAACGACTGTGAACTCATGGCCTTAATACAGGGTTGATTTGCTATAGAATGACTCGGTTCAATAGTTCCTATGGCTAAGAAGAATGTCCCACATCCCTAGAAAGTTATTGTACATTATTTATAAAAGATAAGTGTTTTGGTTATGTATTTTATGATGTGTTAAATTATTATGTAAGTATTGTTGAAAATGCTATAAATATTTAATATTTATGAGTTATTATAATTCTACAATGTTTTCTTAGGAATTGCAAGTAATTGTTTGTCTATTTGTATGTGTAATGTTTTATTATTTATGAAGGAAAAACAATTGGTATTAGAGATGTATAGTATGTTTCAATGACAGAAATTTGTGAGAAATTTTTAATGCCTCTCCATGCCAGTAGACACAGTGGTGGACATGCATGTCAAAAAATGGTATCAAAGCCCTGTTGGGCATACGTAATTATAGTGTCACAGTATGGCAAAGCCATATTAAAAACGAATTTTAAAAATTCATCTTTTATATAGGTTGAAATTTTGTGACATATGCGTGGTAGTGACTTTGGGGTGTATTACAATGTGGTATCAAAGTCAAGCTACAACAATGGACCTACATAGGGAAAAATTATTATGTGAAAAAACTAATTACATAGATGAAATCTTTCGAGTATAATTGGAAATGATTTGTCAAAGTTCCTTATGAGAAAATTGGGGGAAATTTCTGTGAAATTAGAGGAAATGAAATTCAAGGGTTAAAACATTTGTTTTTAATCTCTTCTTGATTGACTACAAGCCTAGAATTTGTCGCATTTAAAATTACAAAACAAGGAGAAGGAATGGAGAGTGTGCTTGCAAAACATTGAAGGAAAGTCCTTGAATGAAATTGGGTAAAATTAAAGGAAAAAACCCAAATGTGGATGAATTTGGGTAAATTAGAAAAATTTATATTTGGCTAGGGAAGCCAAATTACAAATTTCCATGGTGGTTGAGGGAGAAATTTTAAAACTAAGCAATTTTGAAATTTTGGAAAATTTTGAAAATTCTTCCATACATATTGACGTGAAGGCTATGCACCAAGTGATGTGGACAACCACAATGGCAAATGGAAATGGTAAGGTACATGTGGCAAAGGCCACAAATGTAGAACAGTTAAGTTCTGGTGGATGCTAGTGGGGCCAATAGATGTTATAGGGGTCACATAGCATAAGTGATTGTTTTGAAAAAAATAAACAAAACCCTATGACCAATTAGATGGTGATGTATGATACCATTGTGGTAAGTGGTATTGGAACTTGGATGATAATATAACCTCCTTGCAACTCAACCCCTTGTGATGCTTTACAACCATCAATTTTCACTCAATATCCATCATTTGATAAAGTGCAAGGGAAATTTATGTGCCAAAAGGATGTGGGATTGGCCTTGCCTGTCACCTTAGCCTATGAATAGGGGATAGTAACTTTGTTGAATCTCTTCTACCATTTAAAGGAAGTCGTAAGGCTTTACTTTCTGGTTATTGCATTAATAATTGTAGTGTATTTTACCCTTTAATTAGGCATTTACAGATGAATAATTCTAACCACAAAAAGTAGTAGCTATCAAAGGAGGATATACAAACAACCTACCAAAGTCTAAAGATACCTCCAAGAGTTGTATGAAGTAGAATAAAGTTGAATAATTTTCATTTTCCCACTGAAGATTGTGTCTATATGGGATGTTTTATTACATACTTCATCTTTAATGCAAGACTGCTCTTATCTTCATCAGAAAGGTGAACCTCCTACTACAATGTGACATAGATCCCTTTCATGAAATTTAAATCTAAAACTTGGTGACCAAAATCCACATAAATCTACATTTAATGATTTTTTCTAGATCCTTTTCATGAAATTAAAATATGAAACTTGGAGACTAAGGGTCTTGATAAGGACTTGGTATTTACTGTTTATGTAAGGAAAGCTCTGAAAGTGTGATGCATCTCTTATTGAATTTTCCCCTTACTAAGGAAGTGTGGAGTCTGGACAACCTTAAAATCTCACACTAGTGGAAAAGGAATCAAGATGTGAAGAAGAATAAATTGAAGCAACTCTGGAAACCTGTTTAAAAAACAATGAGGCTAGAAAGAGCCACCATTCCCTACCACCTTTTGTCCTATGGGATATCTGGCTCACAAGGAAAAGAGGAACCTTCCCTAAATTCAAGAGAGACTACCTTTTTCTACAAAAAAGTCTCAAAGCAAGAAAAACTAAAGAAATCTAGCAACCCTTGAAATCTCTCCTAAACTTTTAATACTCCTCATGGATTCTTCGATGAGGCAGTAAGAAAAGACTCAAAACAAAGTGGAGGTGGATGGATTCTTATTATTACAGAGAATCTGAACACAAATCCAATCTCCTTTTAATGTGGATTAGGTTTTTCCACATATATTTTTGTAGAAGTAAAGGCTGCTACCATTGTAATGAACTTTGAATGTGTATTAGGTGTTGCCACAAATATTTTTACAAAAGTATAGGCTATAACCATCCTAATATATTTAGAAAGAGGAGGAGGTCTCGGAAGCCTAAATATATATGGGACTCCAAACTAGTTATTGACTGGATGCAGAGCTCAAGCCTTCAAAAATCAGAAAGTGTTCAATTACCGGGGTGCCTCGAGTTTGCAGAAGAACTAAAGAACACCTTCAGTTTTTAATCCTTTCACCACATCTACATAGTATAACCAAGAAGTTGATATTGTCTCAAATCAATCACACAATATAGGGATACTCTCTCAAATCAAGCACGCAATACAACAATCAAGCGCATAGAAGAGAACATGGTTCCTTCCTGATCAAAGGATCAACTGTGAAGTCGAGGGAAACTTTGAGGGGCTAATATTCGCCCATGGGCTAATTTTCTATACTTTTTCCAAATAAAAGATTCATTAATTTCCATTTTTTTGTGAAAATGATTGGCCCAAATTTTATAGTATAAAATTATTTTATCCTAAAAATAGCCAAAAAATTATATATAGAATATATAAAAATATTATAAATTTGAATATTTTCAAAAAAATATCTCCAAACATTTTATAGATTCCATATCATGGACTAGTGGGAATCACCAAGGCTTCTAAATGTTAAGATAAATTTCCATCCTTAAAATTTTCCCTGGTGAACTCATAGCCTTAATACAAGGATGGCCTACTGCAGAAAGACTCGGTTTAATAGTGCCTATCACTGAGAGGAATGCCCTGGGTCCCTAGCAAGTTATTGTACATTATTTATAAAAGATAAGTGTTTTGGTTATGGATTTTATGATGTGTTAAATTATTGTGTAATTATTGTTGAAAATTCTATAAATATTTAATATTTATGAGTTATTACAAATCTGCAATGTTTTCTTAGGAATTGCAAGTAATTGTTCGTATATTTGTAAGTGTAATGTTTTATTATCTGTAAAGGAAAAATGATTATGATATTAGAGATTTATATTATGTTGCAATGACGGAAATTTGTGAGAAATTTGTATTGCCTCTCCATCCCAGTAGGCACAGTGGTGGACATGCATGTCACAAAGTGGTATCAAAGCCTTGTTGGGCATAAGTAATTATAGCGTCAAAGTATGGAAAAGCCATATTAAAAAGGAATTTTAAAAATTCATCTTTTATAGAGGTTGAAATTTTGTGACATATGCTTGGATGTGAGTTTGGGGTGTATTACAATGTGGTATCAAAGGCAAGCTACAATAGTGGACCTACATAGGGAAAAATCAATATGTGAAAAAAAATAATTACATAGATGAAATATTTTAAGGATACTTGGAAATCATTTGTCAAAGTTTCTTGTGAGAAATTTAGGGGGAATTTCTGTGAAATTAGAGGAAATGGAATTCAAGGGTTAAAATATTTGTTTTTAATCTCTTCTTGAGTGACTACAAGCCTAGAATTGGCCGAATTTAAAATTATAGAATAAGGAGAAGGAACGGAGAGTATGCTTGCAAAACATTGGAGGAAAGTCCTTGGATGAAATTGGGTAAAAATTAAAGGAAAAAACCCAAATTAAAGGGTTCCCTGGTTTGCAACAAAAAAATGGCCACACCCCTAGAGATGTTGTGCTACTTTTTCCTACTACCCTTTAAACTATTTCTGGAATATGTGGTGAATTTGGAATTTGATGAAGAGCCCTATTATGCAAAATACATTTCACTTTTTGATGGAATCATTGGTCCAAATCTAGTTGTCAGGCCAATAAACATTGATGGAGCTCTAACAGTACTGTTGGTTTTCTTAAGAAATCCTATCTCTGAAATGCAAGTAGGAATCTCTCTAATGTGTTTTCAATTTGGTGAAGCTAGTCTACCAAGTTGGTCAAAAGAGAGGTAGGTTGACTATGGAGGAAGATGATGATGAGCAACCCAAGAAGAAGGTTCGACTTGGTATGCCTACTACACAATGGATTAGTGTTTATAATGCTTGATGACCAATGAAACAGAGGTATGGTGCCTCGAATTGCAATTTAACAATATTTTATTTATTTTTGATACTTATGTTTGTACTCATTATTAGATGTGATTTCATTGGACAACAATATTCTTTCCTTTATGTATTGGTTGAAAATGTTGAATACTTTTTGTCTGCATTAAATTTGTATATGAGATGATACTTCAAGTTGTGAATATTACACTATTTATATTCATTTCTCTTATTTTTAAGTTCTAAAATTATATTTATCTCTATTTTGTGGCCAAATACCACTATATGTGGCTGATACAAGACTTGCACAACATGTTGAGAAAGAAAACGAAGATGGTGTTTTTATAATTAGTGTAGCTTCTTTCTCAAATCTGCGGGCTCTTATTATGGATGCAGGAACTGGATTCATTGCACAAGTTTATGAGCTTTCTTAGTGCTTTCTTCACAAGGTTATATTTTACGTGCTTTATATAAGATGTGTACAAGCATGTGCTAAGCATCATTAGTGGTCTTCACATTATGGTGGTACTTATTACTTGTTTTGTTTTTTTTTGTTTTTTTATTCTAAGAATGGATCATGG
The DNA here is from genome assembly GCA_000404065.3 of Pinus taeda. Lineage (NCBI taxonomy): Eukaryota > Viridiplantae > Streptophyta > Pinopsida > Pinales > Pinaceae > Pinus > Pinus taeda. The sequence goes on from APFE030559243.1 coordinate 18,140, forward strand.
AACAATGGGATAAAAACTATTACATAAGTGCAATTGTGGGGGCCAACAGTGGGAGCTCTCTAGTAGTAATGTCTAAAGGTAAGCTTCTGTAGGTGTTTTCCCTTGTCAAATTTTGATGGGTCAATAGCTAGAGGGTATATTAACTGTTAAGCTTTTATGTATTCCAGGCACACAGTACACACAACAATATTACAAGATTAGTGATTCTTTTCCATTTAAATGGATAAACAAAAAGTGGAGAAAGTGATTCTGTGTTACTTATATGGCTTCTACAGGAAGTAGATGGGGTGTTGTCATGTCCCAAAATGCAGGTTTTAGAGATTAGGTAAGTAATGAAAATGTGCTAACAATGCATATAGTTTTGTTTCCTTTTTTGGATTCATGTAGCTAATTGTAGTAATGGATTTTATTTATACATCAGATCGTTGAACTTGATTTTCTATATCCTAGTGAGGGCATCCACAGGCGGTGGCATCATGGGTATCGTATAACTACAAGCACAATGACATGGGACCAGGGAATTTCTGTTTTGAGTGTTCCTAGACCAAACTACAACAATTATTTTTCTTATTGTCTTGGATGTTGAGAATCTAGAATTCAAAAAGAAACTTGATAGGATGGTAGACATCAACCAAAAAATAATAGCAATTAGAGAAATCCAAGCTCCTGGATTTGTGAAGAATCTCCAAAGAATTCCTCTTATAGATGATTTGGTCCCAGAATTAACAACAACTTATTTGATGCCACATGTGGACTCTGGTTCTTTGGATTACACTAATTTTGAGCCACATATTATGTAATAAATGCATCTCATACATGAATAATTTCACAGTTGCACTATATCGTCGAGAATGGAGCTCTGTGACTCTATTCCTTTATTCGTAATTTTTTTAATTTTGAGATGTCCTACCATTTTCTAGAAAAGCATTCATATTATGGAAAAAGATTGTCTTTACATATGCACATGCTATATGCAACGTTGGAGTTATGTAGTCTAAAGTTCTCAACAATAGAAAGTCCCTCTGTCTTTTTAGTAAACAAAATATATAGACCCAATAGGTGTTTTTATGCCATGATTTGTGCAAACATTAATCTCTCATAACTTGACAGAAGTGGTAGAGAAGATATTAATCTCTCCTACATCGGTAGAAGTGGTGGTCAATATCAACACATACAAGAACTTTTTGGTGGAATATTATCAAAATTGATAGAGGGATATGCAAGACTGTATAGTAGAACCTTGACAAACACGCCCATTGAAGCTTGCAACATTTTTCATAGGAAGAACAAATTATGTCCATTTTTTCCGAACATGTAAGTTAGTATATTACAATTTAATGAATATGTTTTCCTATTATCATATATGGTTTTATACTTTATCAAAAAAATTGCCAAGACTTCACAGTGTTTTATAACTTAGTAAAAGAATCACCAAGACTTTACATAGGGAAATATTCGCCAAGATCTTACAAGATTTTATAGTTCATTGAAATATTCACCATGATTTATATGATAATATAATTTGGTGAGAGATTCACCAAACAAAGTATATATACATATTATATTATTCATAAAATTGCCTTCCATTTTTCCTATGTATCATGGGGATTCTCCCATTTATTATACATATAAATTTAGGGGGGTTCTTAAAATTTTCCTTGAACATGCCCCAATATGGTTGCCAATTTGTTAGGTAGATAAATCCCTCTTGCTGACAAGAGTGATCTCCCTAGAACTTATACGAAACTAGAAACAAAAAAACAATTGAATAAATCTTTTCGTAGTCTTTCTTTGTTTGAATTATGAGTATAAAAGACGGTGAATAAGCCTCTCACCTATTTGTGAAATTCTTGATGAAGATCCTCGCTTGTCTTGATGTAGCTTCTCAATTCTTGAAAAGAACTGCAACCATAAACATAAGAAATATCAAAGGCATATGCAACATAGCAATTCAAACAATCTTAATCTAATGATTAAGGAGATTAGAAATTGAAATTTCCTTAATGAATATCTAAAGAACTATAAACGATTCATCATTTCAGTAAGACAATACAATGGAAAAAATAATTCATTTGTATTAATTCAAGGATAAAGAAGATCCTTACAACCTTTTCCTTGATCTCATGAGGTTCCTCCCAGATGCCTCCAACCCTTTCCTTAGATGATAATCATTTCTATCTCAATTCAACAACATAAGTCTATCTTTTCTGACCTCCTTAATCCCTCTACACTTTGGTCAATTTATAGGCCAAGAGGAAGAAGTTTCAAATCCAAAATAGGAGTATGAGATCCCTTAACTGGGGTATTAGGGTTCCTTCAGGAAAGGGAATTAGTTACATCATTTGAGGGGTTTAACTCGAATAGATATGACCTGGGAGATTTCAGTTGGGATATATTCGCCCAACGATGCTTCTAAATCTCACTTTTTATTTTTACTTTTCTTTGATTCACCTGTGTGGTCTATAGTGGCAAACAAAGCGTAGTTCTGTTATGTTCTCAACGATAAGTATAGCGAATGTGCAGAAACTTCTAGGAAAAGTGCACAGGTCATACTTAACAAGGTATAAAAGACATTTTCCCCAAAATTCTCATCTCATTAAAGGGATTTTTGGTTGTTTGACCTCTAAGGGATTTCAATGGAACTTGTTCACGGATGGTAAGAAATCCATTTATATCAATTAAGTGTCATGGTGACAAAATGATGTGTAACACAATTATAGCTCCATATGATATAATTAGAACATGCACATACAAGAAAACCAAGCTAAGGATCTACAACATCTACGTAGAATAATTTAATTACTTTATTCAATGAATCAATGGGGCATTGAAATACATGAAGGAAAACATAATACAACACATATTGGAAAATAAGATACTCTTTGTATTAATAGAAATAGGAGAAATTTTACAACCAAGAATAGTAGTTGATCTTGTAAGGATCTGCCCAATTTGACTTGTCCTTCCTTGTCACAAAGCACACCTCAATGTCACCCTAATGCATGAAGATGATGTCTCCTTTCAGATCAAGGTAGAAGCATGAGGGCATAATCAATCTCCAAAGTCAACCCTAATGTTGTGGATGGAAGTAAATTTATAGGAGGGTGTGGTAATTTAAGAATTATTATCCATTTACAAATCTAGGCTTGAGATCCACTTAAGAGGGGAAGATTAGCTCAAGGGATAAGAGGTGAAGTCTCGAAGGTAGGATTAGATAGGACTCGAGCTTCTTATCCATAGTGAATGGTTAAAATGACCCTTAGAAGCTTTTGGAAGAGGAAGCTACGGGTTTCTTTTTAATTTTCCCAAAATTCTAGAATCGGCTCACCCCTAGCAAGGAGCAAGTTGTTTTCTATTAGTGCTGGTGCGAAAGGAAGAAACCAACGCTGAACGTAGCTCTCTAAAGAGGTAGTGTGCATTGGGGCTCAAAATCTTGATTTTGAGCTGTTGGACCCAAACACGCAGACATTTTGGAATGGTCATGCTTAGGACTTTGTGTAGGGATGATGAAAACATGTTCACAGATGTGGGTTGATCTGATTTGTAGGCCTATTGACCAGATGCGACAAAATGGCCTATAAAAATAATGGTCCTATAATTAGAGGGAATTTTTTTATCCCCACTTTTAAAGACAGGTATTATGAGGCCATGTGTTTGAGAGCTTGAGAAGCTTTTTTTTACTGCCAAATTGAAGAGGTTGTGTATGTGATGGATGAGGATAGGACCCTCACATTTTATATATGTTTCATACTTTCTTTGTTTTCTGGCCATATATATAATAATATATATATATATTATATATAATATATATAAACTTTCTTTGCTTTTTTTTGTTTGCTAGTTTGTCTAGAACTTGTGGGATTATAATTTGGTTAAGAAAGGGTGACCCAAGGCCATATTTTGGCTAAGAAAGTGTAATCAAGGGACAATTGAGATGTCAAAATCATTAGAGAATCCCACTTGGCTTGGGCTACACCAACTCTGAATATGGGTAGATTTATCTAAGCAGTGAAAATCATCTAGGGAATTTGGAGATCGCCCCTTGACTAGGTCATATGAACCCTTCAAATAGGTGGATTTTTTTGTACCCACAAAGTTTTGAATTGACAACCTTAATGCAAGGATTGCCTTAACAAAATAAGTTGTCACAAACTATTCTACATCTTATGAGTGTGTGTGTATATAGAGAGAAAAAAGATGTACACATGCAATTTTATTTTGTATTAATATGATATTTTTTTTCCAAAATTATATATAAAAAAATAGAAAATAAAAATAAAACAAGTGTAATACGCATCGTTGTTGCCTAGTACCTACCCC
>APFE030559248.1:3379-13384 GCA_000404065.3 Pinus taeda
ATATGATTTTGTAATAATTTTTAGTTTCAAATAATATTTTTAATAAGAATATCAATATATTTTTAATTGTTGAATTTAGGTTTGTGTGATCTATATCAAGTTTATTGAGAAGTGTTTTTGGCAAAACTCACATCAAAATTCATTTGTCTACGTGTTTCGAACCAACAAGTGTGGTTCATCCTAAGGACAAGATGAAGAACTATGAGATCATTCAGTGACTACATTTGAGCAAGGAAACGACTACATTGGACTGCACAACTGGACTGGACTAAAAAAAAGGAAAGATAAATTTAATTAATTAATTAGTTTTTGTTATATTTATTTCCATTTATGATTAAATATAACCGCTTGTATTTAACTAAAATGAGCTTAAACTAAGAACTAATTAATATACTATTTATTATTTTAAAACTACATAAATTCCCCGGCTGCGAGTGATTAAAGCGGGAGTAAATGAAGGGGCGGCCTCATTAAGAGGCAAGTGGCTGCCCACTTCAGACAGATGGATGGAAGCGTCTCGAGACAGCTTCCTCCGTCCGGCCAAGTTTAATGCCGCCTTAACTCCGCATGGGAAAACGGTCACGCAGGGTGCTATATCCGTTGACCTCCTCCGCCTGACGATGCACTGTGAAGGGTTGGCGAATGTTGGAATGGTTAGCGTCTGGCCTCTGTGTTCTGTAAGCAATTTGTTCAGGTCTTGGATGAGGGTGTCATGGTTGAGTGTACCAGGATTTAGGCCTCGGCCCTCTGCTCAGAAGGCCTTGGTCTTTACCCTGGGTCGCTCAGGCTTCATCGATTGCTTGTATCAGACGGTCCTGGTCTCTGAGCGTAACATCCGGCTTCAAAGTATTCGGGTTCTGAGCATTCCGCCCAACGCGACTCTGGATTTTCCTCATCCGCAGATTAGGGTGGTAAGTTATGGTCCTTTCCATTGTGTTATTTCCACTGTTATCTACTTACCTTGTCAGCTTCTGTGTGGAGAAGGGCACATTCGGGTTCCGGGTAGATTGGTGTGCGGTTTGGTTTCAGAATGTCGCGTGAGCGAATGCGAGCGAATGCGACTCATTAGTCGACGGGGTGGCGCTAGAGGCCGTGCTTCTTCTCCACGATCCTCAACCTCACTCGGCTCCCCCTCTGAGGAAATCAATTCACCAGGAGCTTGGCAGGGACGAGGCAGAGGGAGAGGGCGGGGAAGGACAGCGATGTGCTCGCTCGGTTCTCACCCTTCCACTCGATTCTGGTTTCCTTGCGCCTTGGATAATGCCACTTATTATGTTACAGTCAGGATCGAGAAATGTGAGCACGCAGCCATGCCAGAAGTCCCAGCGGAGCCACGACCACCCTCGGGTGTTCAGAGCTCTCGACTGCAGCTTGCGGAGGCCTCAGGTGCGGTGGCGGGAGCATTGGCGGGAACAAGCGAGCCTGCAAGGAACGATCCCCCCTACACAGATTCAAGCGCCTCTGATCCATATGCATGTCCCGTGGTGGAGGAACAACCATCCACCTCCGTGGATGCGTAAGCCCGTTGTTTGGCTGCTGGGGAGATTGCTTTTACAGCCTCAGAATGGCGGCTCGATGGTTTTGGGTCCATTCTTGTTAACGTATGTTGTGTCTGTTATGTGTTCTATGTCGGGTATGTATGGAAGCTCCGTGTCTGTAAAATTCCCCCTCGCCTCGGCAGGGATTGGAAGCTTTTTGGCATGTAACTAGTCTTTTATGGGTTCGGGTCTGGAGTCAGTGGACAGTCTCTTCGTTCCACAGTTTTTCAGGTTCATGTTCAATCACAGTAAGCTCAAATGTTCAGCGGCAGCCATCCTAGCATGGCGGATGTAATCTTTTTGTAACTCTTTTTGTATAATATATTAGCAGTAGCACAATTTCACCACAAAAAAAAACTACATAAATTATATTTAAAGCCTTATATTTATTATTATTATTATTATTTTATTATTATAAGAAATATTCAGAAAGTTTTATAAATGTTTATTATTTTATTATTTTATTATTTTTTATTATTTTTTTTATTTTTTAATTTTTATTTTTTTTTTTTGAAGAAAAGCGAACTTTTTATTAAGAAAATAAAAAGTTAATTGCATATCCTATGAGCATTACTGATCTAGATTGATTTCCATGCAATCAAAATAAGCCATCCTTTCTGTCATTTTGTTCCTCTTGCAAAAACATAAGACTGCTGCAAAAAGCGGTTCTATCAGCTGTTTTTTCACTAACAGCCATGCGCAAAATCGTCCTCTCCAAGAGAGGCTATTAACAAAAAAAACATCACATTTGGGTCTCCTCAACAGAAAGAGGAAAACAACCCATGTAAACACGATAAAGCATTATGTCCAGGTGCAAAAATAGCCATCCCAAAAGTTTTTAAATGTCGGAAATAAAAGTCTGTTTAAAACTGTATATGAGACAAAAAATAAAGATAAGATTTAAAACAGAGCAGCTGATGGTTATGCATATGGCGGCAGATCTGTTGATTGAACCTATCCCTGACAATCTTCGACTATCTTCCAGACTCCCAAATTTTGTTGCAAACCTTCCTTAGAAAGCTTGTCCACGGAATCATTGTTGTCCCTGTAGATATGGCATAATGAAAAACTATTAAAAGATGATTTTAATACATGCAGCTCTTCCAGCATGGGTTTCAGTATTTGGTTTTTGCATGTGCTTTTTCCATTGACCCAATTTATTACATTGAGAGAGTCTCCAAAAACCTGAATTGTGAAGGTGTTTCTTTGAATAAGCCAACAGGGGAGAAGTCTCAGCGCTGACAACTCGGCGAAATTGTTAGTTCCTATCCCCAAACCAACTGAGGCTTTGAGGGAATGATTTGCGTTAATATGGATGATAATACCAGCTCCTGCCCGATTATTTTGCGAGGCTCCGTCAAAGAAAGCCTAGGGGATGCCCTCTTTGATATGCGCAGTCTTATTATGATTTTGGGATTTTTTCTCCTCTGGTTCTGGGATAGATGTATATATAGATACAACTTGGATAGCAGTGGCAGTAACCGGAGTTCCCTTGTCTTGAAATATACATCTGTTTCTAGCAAGCCAAACACCCCAACAGATGATGAGCGGAAGATTTCTCATGTTCTCATCAGGGTATTGTTGCCACCATTTAGCCCAGGCCTCATCCAGGTTCCCATTGCCCCATTCGAACCTTTTGTTCATCATTTTCTCTACCTCCCCCCATATCTTTTTTGTTTCAGGACAATTTAGAAAAAGGTGATTGATGGTTTCCGCTTCAGCTTTACATATTGCGCATCTCCCAGGACCGTGCATGAACCTAGACTGAAGAATGTCCCAGGTTGAAATTTTTCTTCTTAATAGACACCAGAAAAAAAGTCTGGCCTTGGCCGGACATTTGAGCTTCCAAATGTGCTTCGACCACCATTCAGGATCTCCCCATCCCTTCCTAGATAGAATAAACTTGTATCCATCTTTTGGAGAATAATCTCCAGTTTCTCCGTGCGCCCATATCAACAAATCCGGTCTGTCTTTTAGCCTGACATTTGAGCGGGCGAGTTCTTGGGTGAATGAATGCCATTCGTTCCACCACCTTTGATCCAGCTCTAGGTCTTCCCCGTCTTTCCATGCCTAACCCCACATGGTTGATTGGCCCGCCTTTTCAACCTGATCTAAGGAGAGAATGTTCTTGCCTTCTAAGTGTCTGATTAAACCAGGTGATAAGGCATAATTTTCATTGCATCCTATCCAAGGGTCCTTCCCTATCTTCAGGTTCCTGCCATTCCCAATCTTCCATGCCAATCCTTGTTCAATTACCTTGAAAGATTCCACCGTTGCCCTCCATATCGCTGAGACATTCTTCTTATTCTTGACCGGGTTTCTAATCCAATCTTCCAAAGGAACTGGGTCTATATATTTTCTTTTCACCACTCTAGTCCATAAATTTTCCATCTTTATAAGTCTCCATCCTGATTTTGCTGCCAGAGAGAGACTGAAATCAGGAAGACTTTTTATCCCCCATCCTCCCCAATCCTTTGGCCTTGCCACTTTATCCCATGCCACCCATGGGAGCATCGGGCTTTCCTTTGTGCCATCCCACAAGAATCTGCTACAAATTCTTCTGATTTTCTCTAGTATGCCTTTGGGAACCCATGTTAATGCCGCCCAGTAGACTGGAATGGCCAGAAGCACTGATTTTATAAGGGTCAATCTCCCAGCTCTAGAGAGCCATTTAAAACTCCAGTGAGAGATTTTGGTTTCTATCTTTGCAATCAGCCAATTCCAATCCTCTTTCTTGTATGCATTTGGTTTTAACCAGAAACCTAAGTACTTGAAAGGGTGTTCCAAAGTACTAGGCTGGAAGGGAAAGTGGGATTGAAGCTGAGCCCTCTCCTGTCTTACTACTCCTGCCATTATCAGTTGGGATTTCCTGGAATTTATCTGCATTCCGGTTGCTTTCAGAAACAGATCTAGAATGATTTTTAATTCCTTAATTTCATTTGACTCTCCATTTGTGAAAATCAAGATATCATCAACAAAAAGGAGATGGGAGATATATAAATTGATAGCTACTTCAATACCTTTTACCTTCCCCTCCCTTCTGGCCTTGTGGATCAACTGGCTTAAACCTTCTGCAACTAAAAGGAAAAGAAGAGGGGACAAGGGGCACCCCTGCCTCAGGCCCCTTTGTCCTTTAAAGAAAGAAGAAGCTGCTCCATTGATAAGAATTGCATAACTAACATTTGTGATACATCCCATGATCCAACTGATGAAATCTGATTTAAAACCTAAATGAGTTAAGAGCAGCCTGATGTATAACCAGTTTATTATGTCATATGCTTTTGATAAGTCAATCTTTATAACAGCACCCTTCTTGTTCTTCTGTCTGACGCTATGCATAACCTCCTGGGCAACACCAATGGCTTCATGAATTTGTCTTCCAGTCAAGAATCCAAATTGCTCCATTGAAATGTGCCGCGACAAAATTGGTTTGATTCTGTTCGCTATCACCTTTGCAATGATCTTGTAAATACTGTTACAAAGCGAAATTGGCCTGAAATCCTCAAAACTTTCAGGAACTTCCTTCTTTGGAATGAGTGCTATAAAAGTAGCGTTGAAAGGGCTGTAGACCTCTCCTTTCTTCCTGGATTCCTCTACAACTTCAGTGATTTCTGCTCCTATCAAGTCAAATAAGTGGAGGAAAAGTTCAATGGACCATCCATCCGGCCCAAGACTTTTCTCTTTTGCCATGGATTTAATTGTTGATTCTACTTCCTCCTTGGTTACCGGGCAAGATAGATCCTCTGCTTCTTCCTCCTCGATAAACCTTGAGAAACATTGGGCTGTCTTGATTACCTCAACAATAGTGGTCTCTCCTGAATCTGCAAAAAGATTTTGGAAATGCCTTTGTCCTAGCTCAGACAAAGAGTTAAAAGTCTGCACCTCCCTTCCTTCTTCGTCTTTAAGGGTCTAGATAGTATTTGCAGACTTCCTCCCTTTTGCATAATTGTGGAAAAAGTTAGTGTTTTCATCTCCAGCTTTTAACCAGATCGCTCTGCTCTTGAGTCTCCACTCCTCTTCTTTTGCTAGAAGAATTTGATTCTTGAGTTTCTCAAGGTGAAGAATCCTATCTTTTGAAGCCTGAGAAGCATATCCATCCTCCTCTATGCTTTCCAACTTTTTTAGCTCCTCACTTATCTTGTTAAAATCCTCGTTCTGGGCTTCCTTCCTAGCCCTCGCCCAGCTTATGGTAGCTTTCTTCAATCTTTTGAGATTTTCCATGAACAGAAAACCTTTGTCCTCAGTGGCGCTGATTTCAGGATGTCTCCATGTTTGCTTGAAAAGATTGTTAAAGGAAACATCTTGTAACCAGGAGGTGTTGAACTTAAAAGGAGCAGGAGGCTTTGGAGGGGGGATGGATAATTCTAAGTAAACTGGGAAGTGATCTGAGGACCCTCCTTCTTCAATCCATTGCCGAAACATAGGGATCCTGGAGGCTAATTCTTCGTTGATGAGGAAACGGTCCAGTCTTTTTGCCACTCTAACATCTCTTGCTCTCTTGTTTCTCCAAGTCGGCTTTAGCTTGATCAATTTAATATCTATTAGTTTGTTAACAGATAACATATTTAGGAAGAAATCCGACAGAGGATCTTCCCTAGCCGTTGGACCCCATGCCTCCGCTCTTCCTATTGAGAAATTTAAATCCCCTCCCAACACCAAGTTTTTTCCCTTCAACAAAGATTTTGACATCAACTCATTCCAGAAAACAACCCTATCCTGACAGGGGCCATAAGCATTGCAAATGGTTAGGGGAAAAGCAAAGTCTGGGGACTGGATTTCCATTCCCATCACCTGCTTCATCCCCCACTGATTCCAAACCTTAATTCTTCCTTCCCTGTAGCCTACTGCCAGACCCCCTAAGTGTCCATCTGAGTCAATTGCTGAGAATTTCCAGCCTGGAAGCAGGGCATTTAACATAGTCTCCACTTCTGCTCCGTTCCCTAGGGTCTCCTGAAGAAAGAGAATATCTGCTTTTGAGTTTTGGACCATCTCCCTGAGGGCTAGTTTTTTGGGTTTACTGGCTAAACCCCTACAATTCCATGAGGTCAGGATCATTTTACAACATCTTCAGGGGCTTGCACCGCTCTAAGAGCCCCAGTGATAGACTGTTGTTTCCCATCTGCTACATCGAACTTTGCTTTTATCTGTGCCATGGAAAGGTTGGATTTCCGACCTCTTTTTTTCCTTTTTTGGTAGGATCAAGAGAAACACCTTCACATTTCAGATCAAAGGAGGGCATTGCAGCCGAGATGTCTTCTATGCCGGTTTCTACAATGGTTTCATCATGAATTTTAAAGCTTTCATTATTATTGGAGATGAAATTATTACAAGGAGACTTTGGGCCCATGCAAACTTCAATTGATTCAGAATTAAGAATAGGAGGGGAGATTGAATCTAAGCACATACCCATATCTCCTTCACTTTCGGTAGGCTTTTGAGAAGGTGCCGACCCCCCGGATATCTCTGCTTTTGCTTTGACAGTCTCCAATTCTGGTTCTTTGTCCGTGCCACTAGACAAGGGGGCCTGTTGTGCTGCTTCCGGAGGTTGCCCTTCCATATAGACCTCTGTCTCCATTTCGTCGACTATCTGTTCTGCTGGAGCCTCCTGCCCCTGAGGAAGATGATTGTGATTATAAACCTTCTCCCAATGGGTAGATGACCTCTGGAAACGCCGTCTTTGCCTGCCTAAGGGGCATTCCTTGGCCAGATGACCATATTCGTGGCATCTATGGCACCTAAATGGCAAATATTCGTAATCCAATATCTGTTCGAAAACTAAATCTTTATATTGCAAGTTTATCTTCTTAGCGAGTCCGTTGCTGGGGTTTAGACTCACTAAAATCCGCGCCATAGCCTTGTTTCGGGTTTCTAAGAAGGACATATCTGCTTCCAGGAAGGTACCCAATCTGTTTCCTATTGCTTTAAAGACTGATTCGGCCCATAAGAACGGAGGCAGACTAGGTGCCCTTACCCAAACCAGGAAAACATCTGTTTTTTCATGGACAACATCGAACAGGGGGATGTCCATTTTTTCATAAGAACAGGAATGTTCCCAAAAGTCCAATTCCTCCCAACCACCCAGTCAGCCGCCTCTTTGTTCTCAAAGCGTACCATAAACCATCCCTTTGCAAGGGTTGAAACTTCGAAAACCCTTGCTTGATCGATCTGCCAATTCTGTTCTCCCCAAGCTTGGATGAAGCTAGAAGAGAATTTCTTCCCTCTCGCCCTGCCAACCACTGTACAGTCTGCCACCTCCAAGGCTTCTTCAATACTCACGTCCATACCCAGCACCAGGTTCCCTTCAAATTCCTGCTGGCAAATTGGTCTTTGCTTTTTCCTCTTCTCCCCTTTTTTCTTTCCCCCGGCGTCTTCCTCCCTTGTCTCCTTGCTTAAGCCTGTCCTATCTTGATCTTCCAGACTAGGGTTTGCTTGGGGGAGCCCCGTCTCGAGGCTAGCTGGGAGCGAAAAACAAAAAGAATCTCGGGTAGGTTCGACAGGGGATTGACCAGTTACCTATGATCCCAGGGCGTCTTCAGTAGAGGCCTTTTGAAATTCAATAGAAACTCCGATCTCAGCTTCCAGCCGTCCTCCGTTGCCCTTTGAGGCGCCCTGCTCTTTTGCAATGGAGGCCCTTGTCACCGCTGAAACCCTTCATGTCCTCTTTTCGCCTCTCTGCTCGGAACATGTGACAAAATTTACTATGTCTTCTAAACCTCCAGATAGTACCGGCTCCACAGCGAGCGATTTCCCCTTGATGCCTTGGCTCGACTGACGAAAACCTGCATGCAGCCCATCCTCACCTGATCTGGTCGACTGCTGCAAAGCTTGGAATTCTTGATGAACAAAGGCATTCTCATCAAATCCTTTTGTCAACTGAAGAAAGGATTGATTGATCTTGTGCGTTTCTGGCGAGAGGGTTCCGGATCTGAAAGTCCTTGATGTTCCGAAGTAGCGTTCAATATTCTAAGCTGTGGGGTCTTTCCCCCAAACCGACAGGATATCCTCCATATCCGGGTCTAGTTCCACGAGCTCGTTTGAATTAACCATGGTTATTGTGCAGGTTCTCAGGAATGATCGCCGATCGGGTTCGCTGCCAGCACAGGGATCCTATGAATTTTCTATTCCAATAGTTACTTTTACGCTTTGGTCCCAGCTGTCCACCCTACGCTAGAAACAACCTCCAACTGCCCGTTCTCCTGTCGCTGACCTCTGAGACCCTGCGAGTCGTACTGTGCCCACCAGTCGTAGCTCGCTAAAGGAACCCTAACCCTCGATCAACCTGGTCTCGGTTCCGGCCAGAGCACCAGCGTCCAAACCCTCGCCATCCTCCATAAATGTTTATTAATTAGATAACCTAATTAGTTAGTTAAATATTTGATTTATTTCTAAAGTTTATTTATTTAACTATATATATATATATTTAATTAAATATGTAGCAATTTCTTCTTACCTAAAATTAAATAGAATATAAATTAAAGTCAATGAAGAATTATGGAAAAAATATAACTATTTATAATTAGTTAGTTAATTCGATTATTAAATTTATTTATTTATATTTATTTACTAAAGGAATAATGAGATTAATTGCTTTATATGTTTATAATTCTTCCATTTATGTTTTTCCTTTCACCAAGTGTTTGAGAAGAAAACTCAGATTGAGAAGTATCTTCATGCCAACTCCCATCATTTCCCTGCTCAAAAGTTGGGTGTTCTCAACATGCTAGCTACTCGTGCGCTGAGAATTTATGATGAAAAGAACCTTGATAAAGAGAAAGCCCATCTCCTTAGTGTTTTTGTTAATAATGGTTATAATAGGCACCAAGGTGTAAAAGCTTTCCTTAAAGCTAGCAAAGGTCCCAAGGTTAAGAAAGACCTTAAAGATCGAGTCTCAGGGGTTCATCTCCCTTTCATCTAGGGGACCACTAACAAGATTGTGAGGATCCTTAGGAAGCAGAATGTTCCCTCAACCTTTAGACCCCTTAACACCATCCATAGCTCCCTTAGATCGGTAAAAGACCCTGTTGACCCCAAGGACATGAAAGGTGTCTATGTTATTCCATGTTCTTGTGGGACCCCTTATGTTGGCGAGACGGGGCACTCTATTAATTAGAGGATTCATGAGCTCTCAACTGAGATCAAACATGGGAGGACCTGGTCTTCCGCCTTGGCAAAACACACAAAGAAGAGTAAGCATCATATATGTATTGAGGAGGCTCGTGTTATTGCCAAGATTGTGCCTTTTCATCACCGAAGTTTAGGGAGGCCATAGAAATTGAAAAGAGGCCTAGCAATCTCAATAAAGATGACGTCTGGAAGATTAACAATTGTTGGATCCCCGTCCCGCCCCCGCCCCTGCCCCTTGTTTTGTTCTTTTTATTGTGGTCTTCTCTGGTCCTTTTCCCCCTTGTCTTCTGGATTATTTGTTTTTCCCTTTTATTCATTTTCTTCTGATTGATTTTTATTTAAT